>CP125978.1:398483812-398633435 GCA_030063025.1 Avena longiglumis
GCAAACACCTCAACCGCCGCCACTGCAGCCATCAGCCCAACACCCACCAACGCTGCACTTCACCAATCTATCTCGCCACGACCACTTTCGTCACGCTAACGGACAACCCATCGACGCTCGCATCCAACATCATTATCAACAATTCAAAGCCGGCGCGAAGACGCGTTACGATGACTTGGCAGACACACCCAATTCATTCGCCGCGATGGCGTAACCCATAATGCCACGACCGGGTCGGCAAGCTTTCGACCACGATCCGAGAGAGAGTACTCACCAAACTTCAAGGCTACCAAGGAGATAGAAAATATTTACCCTCAGTACGCACTGCCAGCCTCGCTCGACACACCATATTGCATCGGCACACCGGGAATTACGTTACCTCCTCATCGGCGATGGAGGGTAACGGAGGCAGTGACTTAACACGCCCCCTGTGATGCGGTCACTTCAGAGAAATGCGCGATTGCCGTACTTTCAGGCTCACCCGCGCTAATCACTATCGAGACCTCGAACGAGCGCGCCCAGGGACTCCCGCGAAATGGTCTTACCAGTCAATCGGTGGCAAGAGCTCGGGTATAACGCGCGTTTTCACCCACCGACATCGCTGATCCATTGCTTAAGACCTCGTGCTGCCACGAAGCCTTCTAGTCCTAAGCTCACGATACCCGCATACCGACAACATCCCCACCTCCTCGGAGGCCAAACGGTAAGCCAGAGGATCTAGTTCAGAAAATCGAATGGTCTGAGGAATTTAATGAGCGGCAAACGACGGCGGACGCTGAATCATCTGACGGCGCCGAATACGGCGAGCGTCGACTGTCATTAATCACTGGATATAACGGTGAGTTCAGAGCTACCGCTGTTACGAAGGAGGGCAACATGACGTATGATGGCGACAATTACAGAACAAGCCAGATTCGATCGCGGCCCTCCTTAACCAACCATGTGCGTTCCACGGCGGGAAGGAAAGCCCCGCGCACACACCGCCGGCCGCCACCCTCGGGAAATCGAAAGCGCAGCGCGAGGACACGACAGCGACCCGCCGAATGGCGGAAAATTACGCAAAGTAGCGGCTCGCTCCACACCTTCACGCAGCTTCAACACGGCGAGAAGAAAGGTCATCGCCCGCGCCGTCGCCTCCGTCAGCAGTGGCACAAGCGAGCGTCCCCGGTTCTGGCCCGGAGCAACCCTATCACAGGTAAGCACCACCTTTCGCTTGCGCCAGTACCGGGGCGGAAATGCCTTGGTGGTCAAGCCCAAGGTTGGCGTACTCTGGCTCCCCAATACACTAATGGACGGCGGCGGCTCCATCAACATCCTTTACCTCGACACCTTGTAGTGATTCGCGGCTCCGGGTCGATGATCGAGACAACCCACACCCGTTCCATCGCCGTCCCGGTCGGAAGGCGTACTCGATCGGCAAAATCATCGCTACCCGCCACCTTGGTACTCGGCAAACTTCCGCACCGGCGGATCGTCTTCGAGTGGTGCCCTTGACTTACCACCTGCTGCGTCTGGGCGCCGGCGTTCGCTAAATTCATGGCGGCGCCCACTACTCGCCTGGCGATGAAGCTCCCGGGCGTGCGGCGTCATCACCATCAGCGGGCGACGCTGGAGCGCTCACGAGGCAAAGGAGCGAACTCGCCGACGCCGGCATCATCGCGGTAGAAACTAATCACGCCAGGAACTTGCAACTTCGTCTGGCCAGGTCAACAATAGCGACCCCACAATACTCAAGAAGCCCAACTCGAGAAGTAAAACACCTCAACCTTTGAGGCCACGGCCTTTTCCCTTTGTCGAGCTGGTCCCGGCGACCCAGCCGGACGGTGTGATCAGGACGGCATATGAGCCCAGCATAGGAAGAAGCGCGCTCATCGAGGTTCGCCGTGAGAATAGGGACATCTTCGCATGGAAACCCTCCGGTGTATGCACATGTGTCCCTAAAGGGGCTCACGAGCACAAAGCTAAACGCCGACCCCAAAGTGCGACCATGTCAGCGATCGCTTCTGCCCCTTCAATGAAAACGCCGTCGAGCAATCGCCGAAGTACGGCGCTTTGCGCTTTCTGCACGGCTTCATCGACCAATCAAATACTCAAGTGGGTGGCAAACCCAGTCCGGTCGAGAAGAAAAAGCAGGACACTGGAGAATGTGTATCGACTACTGACAAACTGGCAATGCCTGCCCAAAGGCAGCGATTGTCCCTCCATGGATCGATCGGATAATCGATTCATCCGCAGGTTCGGAGTCGCTATGTTTCCTCGACGCCTTTACTCCGGTACAACCAGATCAAAATGGCTGTCGAGGATGAGGAGAAGGCGGCGTTCATCCGCCATTCGGAGCCTTCGCTACACCGCCATGACCTTCGGCCTCCAAACGCGGGCAACCTACCAGCGGTGCATGCAAGAATGCCTCGCGCCGAGCCAAATTGGCCGTAACATCACGCCTACATCGGCGGCGTGGTGCGTAAAATCCGCTTCGCCAAAAGGCGACCTACTCGCCCGACCTAGCGGAGACGCATGTCAAAATCTGCGGTACAAGATAAAGCTCAACCGAGCAAGTGCACCTTGATTGTACCGTCCGGACAACTTCTTGGGGTACATCGTCTCCAAGCGAGGATCGGCGAACCCAATGAAGATCGACCTCGATCGCCTTGCGACTCGGCAGACCCGATTACTGCGACGTCGAAGTTGGCCGGGCGTAGCGACTCTCAGTCGCTTCATCCCGCGCCTAGGCAAAAAGGCGATGCCCCTATACCTCCTGATGCGAAAGAACCCCACCTTCCGATTGGGATAAGGAGGCGGATGGCGCTCGCGACCTTAAAAAGGTGCTACTCGCCGCACCACTACTCGCTGCACCAGGCAAAGAGCCCATGCTGGTTTCGTCGAAGCGTCCGGTAGCGTCGTCGGCCGCCGTCATGGTCGTCGAACGACCAGAGGAAGGAAAGGCGTCCGGTCCAGCGACGGTGTACTACATCAGCGAGGTCCTCACCGAAGTCGCGCGCGACACCCACCTGATACCAAAAAGCTAGTATCGCGGTCTTGGGGCTCGTGGCGCTGTTGCACTACTTCGGAGCACCCCGATCACGCGTCTCCTCAGCGCCACTACAAGACATCATCCGCAATCGCGAGGCGGCGGGCGGGTCGCCAAGTGGGCCGAGATCGGCGTCCACAACGTGCATCTGAGCCACGAAGGCGATTAAGTCCACCGAGACTTCTTCGCCACCGGATTGGGAGGCCCGAACCGGAAGAAACCGCATTGTTACCTCCATTCTGAGCCACACTGACGGGTCCAAGAGCAGACGGTGCAGGCGGGGATAGTGCCGACTTCACCAAAGGCGACAAGCTCCGCTACATCCTCGCCTCGGTCACGCCTGCACCAACAACATGGCTGAATCACGAGGCCCTACTCCTGGTATCGCGAGCCAAGGAGATGGCGTCAACGCCGCCCGGTGCTACGGAGACTCCGACCTCGTTCTTGGGACAAGTCGCCGCTTTCTGCGCCATCTCCCCTACCGGCGTATCGCCAAGAAGTGGATGGGTTGGGCGGCCACTTCACGGCTACTCATCGAGTGGATCGACAGGCGGAAGCGAGGAGGCCGGCGCCCTCTCGCGTCAGGTCGGCTCGACTCGCACCACCGCCCGGCGTGTTCCTCGACACAATCTCAAACCATCAGTCTATCCCCGAGGGAGATCGACATCGGAGTCCCTCAGCAGGCAGCCTTGGTCGCACTCATCACCGGAGCAGGCTGGACCAAGCCCTATATCGCCTACACAAACCGGCACCACTGCCAGGCCGAGACAAGCGCTCGAATGATTGCTTTCGCCGATGCAAGTCTTACACCATCATCGGCGGCGAGCTACATAGCGCCAGCGTCACGGCGTGTTCCAGCGTTGCGTCCAGCCGTGAAGGACGCAAAATCCTCCGACATCCACTCGAGCGACTGCAGCCACCACGCCGCCGCCCGCTCCTCGCCAAGGCTATGCGACACGGCTTCTCTTTGCCCACCGCACCGCCGACAGCCGATATACGTCCAGCGATGCGGGTGCGGTCGCCAACGCGACGCGTACCAAGCTCGGCGCTCAAAACAATCCCCATCACAGCCATTATTTTGTGGGGCATGGACATAGTAGGCCCCTTCAAGAAGGCCCCTCGGCTACACCCACTTGCTGGTAAATGTCGTCGACAAATTCCACGAAGTGGGTGGAGGCCAAGCCAATCCGGAAATGCGACGGGAAGACCACCACTAAGTTCCTCACAGCGAGCTCATATACCGCTTCTGGGTTCCCCAGCATCATCACGGACAGCGCACAAACTTCGCCAAGGGAGCAATGGCTGAATTTTGCGAAGAGCACCACATCCGGCTCGATCTCGCGTCGATCGCACCCGAATCAACGGCCGCGGAGCAGGCCAACCAAAGCATCCTCCACGGCCCGAAGCCGCCAAGTACCACTCGGCGCACCGCTGATCTTTGGTCGAAGAGCTACCCTCACGTCATGCAGAATCCGCACCTCGGTTAACAGTCGGCGGGATTCACTCCTTCTTCATGGTCTGGCGCCGAAGCGGTCATGCCCGACCTCAAACACGACTCGCCGCGAGTCGTCCACTATCTGAGGCCGCCAAGCAGGCTGGCCACGCCAAGATGAAACTCGACCAGCTCGATGAAGCCCGCGACCTCGCCGATCGCGCACCGCCATCTACCAGCAGGACTCCGCCGCTACCGGCCGGCGGTGAAAACCCGCACCTTCGAGGCGACACGGTATTACGCCTCATCCAGGACAAGAAGGGCATGCACAAGCTCTCCCCATGGGAGGGCCCATTCGCTATCGGGCGCGCACCGGCAACGCGCCTACTACCTCATCGGCGTCAGCGGGGACGGCGAGCTCGGCGTCAGCGTCCATGGAATGTAAATCTCCTCCACAGTTCTACTCCCTAGAACCCCCACATGTACTCTCCGATCGCTATGAAATAAAAGCGGTTACGCGCGTGCTTCTCTCCATGACTTGTGCCACTCGCACTGTAATACTTGACAGATGCGCTAAATGCAGAAGTCAACCTTTGGTACAGCGATCGGCCGGCTAAGTAGTGCGGTGTAAGAGCCTTGAATCACTCGAGTCTTACATCGTCCGCAGCATGCCAACCCGAGCCCCACCGAGTCGCCTAGCCCGGCTGGTTTCTGAACCAAGACAACTGCCTCGCTTCTCAGTGACCTTGGTCCTCGCATCCGGCATAGCGACTCGAGCGGCTAAGTACCACGCTCGGGGACCGAAACCGGTTAAATCGCGGTGAAAAACGCCAAGTAAGAGAGCACGCCCGAGACTCGCCAGCGACTGACCCTCGGGCCGAGGCAGGGTGGCGCTCCACGCCAGCAGCGCTCGTCCTCAACCACCCTCGAGTCGTGCCTAGAACTACCAAGTACCACGCCGGGGACTCAGCCCACCCGTTCGCGTCACGGGAAAAGCGGTAAAGTCTGAGCACTCAAAGTCGCCTTGCGTGGCTCTCCGAGCTCGGCGACTAAACCAACAAAACACATGATAACAACAAACTTCATATCTGAGGTAAACCCCACAAAAGGGCGGACGCAGCTCGGGGACTCGTTCAAAACCAATCAAATCACACAAGCGAATAGCAAAAGCGGATCGGCGTCCCATTCAATTACTGCTTTGCATTGTCTTATGTTACAAATATGCGCATGGCGAACTGCTGCTAACCGTCCGGGCAAAACTATCCTATTACTGCGAGCCGGCGGCGACTTCGCGAACGCGGTGTCTGCCGGGTTTGAAGGATCGTCGTCGCTCACCCACCATCGCCGGCGAAAAGGTTGCTCGACCTTGAAGTCGCGATCGCGCGGCTCGGTGGATTCGGTATGACGGCCGTCTCTGGTAGGGAAGGAGGTCGCCCATCGCCCGGAACCGCTCGATGCGGCGGCGCTCCTGCAACTTAGAACCTCGGACAGGTCCACCATGCGGTCGGCGAAGGATACCCACTGCGTCACATCGTCGGTCGAAATCCTCGGGGAAGTGGGCGAGTCAAGGCTCAATGTCGGCGCTCCGAGCGCCGACGCGTCATAAACTCGGCGACGGGCGCCTTCTCCAGATACTCCACACCTCAACAAGGTCATGGGAATAACCTCGTGGGCGATATTTCTTGAAGATAGGCGGCGGATGCCGCGTCGCCGGCAGTGTCGCCGGTCGGCGAGCATGCTTACACTCCTTGGCGTCAGCGAGCTCGCCTCTTCTTGGCTACCAAGAACCGACCTGCTAGAAGGAGACAATGATGAGTACCACGGATACCACATATACTGGCGGCGAGAAAGGAAGGCGCACTCACCCAACAGCGGGCAGGCGAGTCCCGTGATGAAGCACTGAAGCGACGTGTGGTCGCCCTGAAGCCCAGCAATGAGAGCTTCCGACACCTTGCGGTCTTCCTCCGAGGCCGCAATGGCGGCCTTAGCTCGCCCGTTCGCCGAGCTTGCTTCTTCTTTCGCCTCCGCGATTGGCCTTCGGTCGGCGATCCGCTGCTCGGCACTCAGCGGTCGCCGCCACCAACTCACCCGAGGACAAGCTCCTGCGAGCTCATACGCCTTCGCAGCAACGGCTGAAGCTCCTTGTTCGCTTCTTGGATGGTGGCCAGCTCCATCTCGGCCACGCTGTTTCGCGGCCAACCGCTCACGCCGACTCGGTGCGGACCGCACAATCATCAAAGTCGGTAAAAGCGAAAGTTCCTCGGTGCCCACCCGCTAAAATTTAGCGTGCGCTTTTCGGCGTAGCGATCACAAAATTCCTCGATGCACACCGCTAAAATTTAAGCGTCGCGCACTTTCGGGGCTGGATGCTAAAGTAAAAAGCGAAGTTATAAGAATCAAGCCGCTAAGCAGGCTGATCCTCGGGGACTGGAGGTACACGGATGGCTGCACCAAGCATGCCATGGGTTGTATGTGCGTCCAGGGCATGGCGCCAGCGTGTGCGCGGCGTTGGTCGACTTCAGCGTCGGCGGTCCACGGAAGCGAGTTCGGTACATCCCGCTCGCCGTGGCCGCCTTAGTCGCAGCGGGGAAGGTAGCGATCGAGGCAACGCTCAAGGAAGCGCTTCCTCCGGTCTAAAGAAGCGCCCTCCTTTGTAAGCCTTGATTGCTTCCACTGCGGTCCGGCGGTCGGCCGCCGTGTCATCGAGAGCGATGGCGATATGCCCTTAGCCTTCTTGCTGCCCTCCGTGAGGCGGCGACCTCGTCCGCTTCCTCTTACGGGGAAGGATCCTCGCTAAGCGGCGGAGGTGCCGACCCGCGGTCGGGTGGCCCATCTTTTCACTCGGTCCTACACATCGGTCGAATCGGTGAAGACAATCAACAGCTATAGAAGATAGAAGTCGAATGCACTCACTTGGCTGGGATGAAGCGTAGCCACAATAGAAGGCCGGTTTTCAGCTCGGGGCCCGATTGGCGGCGAGCCCCAGTTCCATGACGTCACGTGCCCAAGACACGGACGGCTTCTTTGTCGTCGAGGCTGCGGCTGGCGCCCCTGGGACACCTTCGGCAGGGGCTTCTTCGCGAACTGGGGCCGCTACGGCCGGAGCCTCCTTGTGGGTCGAAGCCACCCCAATCGGAGCCTCCTTGCGAAAGCGGTCGCCACCGGAGCCTTCCTAGCCAGGCTGGCGAATGGCGGGGGCATCGAGGCCAGCGGTACTTCTGCAGATGGCGCATCTGGAGCGGTTGTCGCCAGAGCCGCGCCGTCACCGGCCGAGCCGGGGCCATCAGAGCTGCTCGTCGAGTGCGATGGCGAGGCCATCTTTGGTGGCTTCGTTTTCCTCCTCGGGGGGGCCCTCGCCTCCTTTTCCTTCTTCTTCTTCTTCGAAGGAGTGGCCTGGCGGCGCGAGGTGGTCTCTGGGAGCTCGTCGTCATCATCATGGCCTTCGAGGCTCTATGCTCGCTCGATTTTGTGGCGTTGCCAGCGGGTCTTCCGGACCGGTGGGGCAATTTCCTCTTCGGACTCGTCCTCGTCGTCCTCGTTGCCCTTGGCGGGTGGCGGTCGCTTGTATCCGGGCGGATGGCCCGGGCTCTAAATCATCGGCGGGTGGGAGCCACCCTTCCACCACTTGGAACAGCTGCGATGAACATGAAGCGAGTTAAATTACGCGTTGCACGCTGCATTGCGAACAAGATAAAGAAATTACCGTCGGGCGGACGCAGCGGTGTGAGAGGACCCGGCTGCGCATCCGGCGTACGCTGGGTGATCTTCTTCAACGCTGGGAGGTAGTCCTCCGGCTTCCACTCGTCGGCAGGCTTTCGTCGAGTCTCCCGGCCCGATGTCTTGATACATGTAATGGTCGCGTTGGGGGAGCGGGACGAGCCGCCGCCCAAGCCAACAATTGTACAAGTTTATCGTGTGGAGCCCCTTCTTCTTCAGACCACGGATGGTCTGGAGCATCTCGTCGATGACCATCCGCTGGTCGTCGGGAAGCTTCGACACAGAGATGGCGTGGCTCGGAGCGGTTGGCCGGTACTGCCAGGAATCGCCTCGTCCTCGAGTCGCCTCGGTCACGTAGAACCATGACTTCTTCCGATCGCTCGCTGCTTTGGCGGCATCGGTCGAAGAAGCTTTGGACTTGAGCTGGAATGTCGGGCCGCGGCTAGCATTGGGCCGCCCGCCTCCTCGCTGATCCGTCCATGGCAGATCTTGCCACAAGGGAAGTAGGGCGGCCCAAGTAGCACGATGAGCATACGAAGATGGCGGGCTGCTCGATCTTTGTGGGGACCTAGATCACGAGGCTGGATCCGTAGTAGGCGCCAAAGCGGAAGAACAAAGGCGTGGGAAACCTAACCCCGCTCAAGGTGGGTGAACAAAGCGAACTCCCTCTCAGCGGGTTCGGGGTCGTTTCCGGGAGTGAGATCATGCCAACAGTGGCTCGGGATTCCGGCCTCCTCGAAAGAGGCCATTGCGCCCTCGTGCACTTGGACCTGCCCCATGATTCGGTGGGAAGGGCCATAGCCAGAAGGTTGGTCGGAGTCGGAGGATTTGGTCGATTGGATCAAGAAGAAAGGAAAGAGAATCGCCTTTTCGGAAGAAGTGGTGGGCAGTTGGCTTTACGATTGCCTGCCATTCCTCTTATATAGCGGGAGTTACCCACCAAATCAGGGGGGCCGTTACTGCGCGATGATTACGCCAAAAAGTTACCGTTGAGTTACCTCAAACGGCTAGTTTGACCACGCCTGACGGTCCAACTCCGGCTACTTGGCTCGTTAGGTCACTCGCCCGACCCGTCCTGGTTCGACTCGCTTTGAAGGCGACTCGGTTCACGGATTTTCTCCTTCATACTGAGCCGCGATTATTGAATGCCTACTTTGAAGCCGTGTACTCATTGCCGGTGACACTTCGCCTAATCAGCGATGGCCTCGGGGACTCTTGATGGGGATCGCCTCTTGGGGTATACTCGGTAGGCGTTCCGGCCCAGGGTGGCGGTGGGCTGCTGAGCAGCGAGTGGATCAAAGCCCAGCAAGGTACCATTTGGAAGTGAAGGCCCAGGCGAGTAGATAGGCCCGGTCGGACCGGGTTAAGCAGTCTTGAAGCTATAGCAAGATCGGTTGAGATATGTAAACCCTAGGGGAGGTGAGTCTATATAAACCTCCTATAGGGTGAAATAGAGACACGTTCACAGACACCCAAGCAACTCCGCCTAGCTGCCGAGTTAGCCCATTGTAAACACCTCCATAATACAATCTAGCGGTAGGTCTTTACCCTCAGAGCCGAACCAGGTAAAACCACGTGTCTTAGCCCTCATCTACGCACAGATGGCAGCCGACCTTGCCCCTCGTTCTACTACTCGCGCGATTGCGATCTGCCGTGACTATTCCCACGACACAACACAAGCAAGAGGAAGAAGGAACATAAAGGCAGTTCGATTTTCTTTGGCGCAAGGAAGAAGAAAGGCCAGGGAGGCTGAGCAGGCGTGGGGAAGTGGAAACCCCAACCCCTACTTAAGGGAAGTAAAACCCGGTCGTGGGATCTAAGCATCTTGTGCGGCCAGCATGTGGCCGTGTACCAGGCTGGGGAAGCCAGTCCGCAAACGCCACATAACCAAGGATACACAAAAAATCCCGTACCACGTCACGACTAGAAGGACAAGAGGCGGAGGTCGATGGGACTGCCACGATGTGAGGAATAACTCATACCGTCCTTGTGCCAAAGATTGGAACAAAATTGAGGCAAGTAATCATGATTACCGGCTGTCGATTGGTGAGCCCGAAAATGACGCGGAATTGGCCAAAGTAACTCGGCTCGAGGCAAGAACGAGCCAAGAAGTCAAAGAATTGACCCAAAATTCTCAGATTAACCCGGCAAGGTGCGAAGTTGAGATATATAAAGACAAACTAAGTTCCATTCACACAAAAGGAACACAGGCCTATGACTTGAACTAGACCTCACCGCGAGGGACTAATGTCGGGGATAACCCGGTAGAGATCTAAGGGAAACATAAGCGCAGCTGGGTTGGCTCAGTAAAGAAGGAACGAGGGTAAACGGCGGATAAGAAAACATGAAAGCCGACATACAAACTATATCGGCGCGCAAGAGAAAGTTGTAACCCTTGGGAACCAGTAGAGTCTGACCAAGGAAGGGCCAAATCAAGAAGGACACATGGAACCTTTCGAGTAAGGTTCGAGGAGGTACCATAAAAGCATGGTCAAAAGAAGCGATCTTAGGGTGACACAAAGGAGGCGGGTGGCCCAAAAAGTGACTTACAAAGTTATAGCGTGGCCAAAGGAGCAGGATGCGTAGAAGACCTATAGGTACATCAAGCTTTGTGGACAGGTCATTGTGCTTAGGCAAGGCCCATGACCGACCCACATTGTAGGGACCAAGATCCAAGCGAACCCTAGAACCCAAGCGGGTGTTAGCTACACTAGTGGAAGCGAGGTCTTTTGTTGATCCGAAAGGGGCTTTAACCGGTTGTTCTCTGAACGATGTTAAAGGGGCGTGCCAGCGTGGCCCACAGGGCAAAGAGCCCCTTTAGCCGGTTCGTGACGAACGGTGTTAAATCCCTACCGATGGCCAGCACCCCTTTAACACCGGTTCGTGGCATGAAGCGGTGTTAAAGGGGGCCTATATCAGAACCCAGCCCACACACCCCTCTTCCATTCTTTCACATTTTGGAGCCTAGCAAGAGGGTGTGAAGAGTGCTAGTTTGTGTGTTTTCATATGCACTAGAGGTGTTCGGTGAAATGCAGGAAGCTCAAAATAAGCTTTCTTGTTGCTCTTTCCGTCTCGGTCGGTCGCAACTATAGTTTCATGTGTCATTGATGTACTATATATATAAATGGTCATCTCCTATTATTTTTGATATATACTACATATTAATGCGGATGAATCGGCAATGGATGTCTGGTGACCACCGCGCCGAGTACATTACGGGCCTCCAAAATTTCATCGTTGTGGCTAATGCAAACCGTGGTCACAATGGTTTTATGTCTTTGTCCGTGTGTTCCTTTGTGAGAACAAGAAAGACTACTCAAATACCCGAGAACCATTCACGCCCACACCTTGATCTGGTTTCATGCCCGGCTATAATTGTTGGACCAAGCACGGAGAAAAAGGGGTTGTGATGGAAGACAACGAAGAAGAAGAGGATGATGAAAACTATCATAATATGTATCCTGAATATGATGATAATGCAACGGAGGTAGATAATGAAGATCAAGAGGGAGCAGATGGGCCCGATGGCGATCTTGGTCGGGCCATTCTTGATGCAAAGGAAGAATGTGAAACTGAAAAGGAAGGAGAAGGCTGGGCGGATGGTAAGGATCACAAAACATTGTTGTATCCAACTTGCGAAGATGGCCACAAAAATCTAGGTGCCACCTTTGGATTTGCTGCAATGGAAGAAGCGAGAATGGTGTGGTGACCGCATTTTCAAAGTTGTTGGTAAAAATGAAGAATCTTCTTCCAAGAAATAATGAGTTGCCCAGCGGTACATACCAAGCAAAGAAGGTTGTCGCCCTCTAGGATTAGGCGTGTAGAAGATACATGCACACATTAATGTTGCATCCTCTGCGGTGAGAAATCGAGAATTGGGATGCATGCCGGTATGCACCTTTGCGATGTATAAGATCGACGAGATGATCTGGCGATGTTGAGGCGAGGCCCCTAGGAAGAAGGTTCCGCCAAGGTTATGTGGTATGCTCCTATAATACCACGGTTAAACGTCTCTTGAGAAATAAAGAGCATGCCAAGTTGTTGCGATGGCACATGGAAGACAAGTAAGAAAGAGCTATGTTGAGACACCCGATGGGTCACGGTGGAGAAAAGTCGGCGAGTACCGGACTTGCGTGGCCAAGGAACTTAAGGGTCTAAATGCAGACGGCATGAATCCTTTTGGTGTGAGCTGCGATCCGACACGGCCTGTGACCCTATGTATCTATAACCTTCCTCCTTGGTTGTGTATGAAGAGGAAGTTCATTATGATGCCGTGCTCATCAAGGCCGAGGCAACCCGAAGCGACATTGCTGTGTACCTAAGGCCATTAGTTGAAGAACTTTTTACAATGGGCCAAACCGGTGTCGTATGTGGGATGAGCACAAAGGGAGCCATTTGACCTCTGAGCATTGCTTTTAGTAACCATCAATGATTGGCCTGCTCTTAGTAACATTTCGGCGGACAAACAAGGGATACAATGCATGCACACACCTGTTTAGATGATCTGAAAGTGTATATTTGGATAAATGTAAGAAGGTTGTGTACCTAGGGTATCGCTGATTTCTTCCGAACGCATCTAGTAAGAAAGAAAGGCAAGCATTTCAAGCGTCAGGCGAACCGGAGGAAGCCTGTCCTCCGTCGGTGAGGAGGTATTTGGTATGGTCGAGGACCTAAAAGTAATCTTTGGAAAAGGTCACGAAGTCTATCATTCGAATAGCGATGCGGACACGCGCCCATGAGGAAGAAGCAATCTATATTTTGGGACGTGATGCACGTGACGAAGAATGTTTGCGTGAACCTGCTAGGCTTACTAGGAGTGTATGGGAAGACAAAGATACAGGAAGCAACAGGGACCAGCGTCACGAAGGCCTGAAGAGCCTATGCATCGAGAAGCGAGAAGGGTAAACGATGCCACTTAACTCCTGCCTACGCTCTTACCAAAGCAGAGAGAAATCTTTTTGAATATCTGACGGTATCAAGGTCCGTCGGCTTCGTCGAATATAAAGGGAATAATAAATATGGCGGAGAAAAATTCCAAAACCTGAAGTCTCATGACTTCACGTGATTATGACACAATTGCTTGGGTGCATTGAGGGGCTTCTACACGAAAATGTCAGTACCCATTGTGAAGCTATGTGCATTCCTCAATGCAATATCTCGGAAGTGTCGATCCAAAAAGCCTACCAGGTTACAAAGCAGATGTGGCCCAATGTCTTGTCGACTTTGAGTTGGTGTTCCCACCATCCTTCTTCAATATTATGACGCATCTCTGGTTCACCTAGTAGAAGAGATTGCCATTCTCGGTCTGTATTTCTACACAATATGTTCCCCTTTGAGAGGTACATGGGAGTCTTAAAGAAATATGTTCATAACCGTGCTAGGCGGAAGGAAGCATCTCCAAGGGCTATGTAATGAGAGGAGGTCATTGAGTTACGTGTTGATTTTATTCCACGACCTTAAGGCGATTGGTGTTCCGAATCACGACATGAGGGAGCTGCGTGGAAAAGGCACCCTAGGATGTAAAGCAATGATGTGTAGGGACGGGCATTCTCTCAATCAAGCACACTACGGTTTTACAAAGATCTATCTTGGTTGCCCGTATATCAATGAACACAAGAATTTAATATGCCTCAAACACCGAGGCGATCGATGAATGGATTATAAGTGAACACATGGCGAGTTTTGGCGGTGGTCAAAGACTTCTCACGAATAACACCACTGTTGGGGATCAGTGTACTTGTTGGCGAGGACACCATCTTCGTTGTATGTACTTTCCAGCAGTGCGAGATAAATGGGAATACATTTTACGATAGGCCAAGATAAAAAAGAGCACCAACCAAAAGCAGTGGTGTCCGTCGATGTAGCGAAGACAATGGGCAAAGACCACGTATTATGGGTTCATAGAGGAGATATGGGAACTTGACTATGGACCTAATTTTAAGGTCCCTTATTTGATGCAAATGGGTCAAGCTAACGGGAGGAGGGTTGAGGTAGACAAGAATGCAGAATGACAACGGTGGATCTCAACAATCTTATGAAGAACTTAGGCGAACCATTCGTCCTAGCCAATGATGTGGCTCAGTTTTCTATGTGAAGGACATGTCCTCCGGACCAAAAAAGAAAAAAATATGCAAACGAATACATCATATGATGAGCCAAAGCGTCACATAGTTCTTTCAGGAAAAGAAACATCGTAGAATCGAGGACAAGACGGACATGTGAAGATTATAATAAGTTTGATGAAATTCCGCCCTTCACGGAAAACCGACCCAAGCATTCCGTTAAGTAAAGAAGATGCTCCATGGTTACGTCAGGCGATCATAAGGAAGGACATATGCCAAGAAGTTCATGCTCATATTATGTAACTCTAGTTCATGTTTTTAATATTAATACATGTCTTGAGTGTTAGTCATGTTTTGTGGATGGGCCAGGGACTATGAGAAGAAGTTGTCGATTCGTCACCATTAGATCGATCTCCAAGCAGCGGTCACATATTAGGAGTGCCTCTATGACCAGTTTCTTGGAGATGCCGGAGGACTAGGCTCGTCGGCATCTCCACAAACTGTCGTAATCATCCCTGCTCTCTAAAACCATCTTGCATATTTGTAACTTCTCTAACTAGATCAATACACCTGGGAGCTAACTAATTTCACATATTAGGGAGTGCCTCTAATTTCACATATTAGGGAGTGCCTCTATGCCAGAGGACTGGGCTCATGGCATCTCCCCCGAACTGGTCGTAGTGGTGTCCACACCTCAAGCCGGTGGAGGGCCCGGACTCACAAGGATGCCTATTTATAGTACAAGCAGCTCGACATAGTGTTGACACTTACGAAATAATGTCGACACTCACCCCTATTATTAGTGCTGACTCGTGTTTCCAACCGGGTTGGTGTCTCCAACCGGGACTAAAGGTTCATCTTTAGTCCCGGTTGGTGTCTCCAACCGGGACTAAAGGTTCATCTTTAGTCTCGGTTGGTGACACCATCCGGGACAAGTTACACGCCGCACGGCATAATGTCGACACTCACCCCTATTATTAGTGCTGACTCGTGTTTTGTCCCGGTTGGCAACCGGAACTAAAGGTTCATCTTTAGTCCCGGTTGGTGACACCATCCGGGACAAGGTACACGCCGCACGACATAATGTCGACACTCACCCCTATTATTAGTGCTGACTCGTGTTTTGTCCCGGTTGGTGTCTCCAACCGGGACTAAAGGTTTATCCCGCCATTTTTTCCCGCCATTTTTCTTCCCGCCAGTTCTTCCTTCCAGTTCTTCCCGCTAGTTCACTATATATATATATATATATAGGGGGTTGGCCTCCATTGTCATTGCACATCTCTAGACTCATATCTGCAACCTCATCGCTCTTTCCCATGGCTTCCACCGTAGCACTAACCCCCAGGGAGGCGGAGGCTCTTTGCGCCTCGAACTACCCCTGCCCGCCGGGCTACTGTGTCCCCGTCGACTAGATGCTGAGGGTCAGAGGCGTGCCGGTTCCTCCTATCCCTCTAGGTGTGGCGCGCCGGATGGCCATCACGAACCACTACTACTTCGAGCTCACGCCGGAGCAGCGGAGGAATCCCAGGTGGCATCCCGACTATTTCCCTACTTGGGAAGCCTTCTTCGTGGATCGGCATGAGAGGGCGCTCGCCAGGCACGAGGAGGACGGCCCACCTCCTCCTAACTTCAACGAGGCCGGCCGTCGGCTATGGTGGCGCGGTCGGACTCTCTAGAGCATCATGGCCTATGACACTGCCGCCGACTCTAACCCCGTCTAGCGCCCTTAAGTCCAGCCCACGCTACCCTCAAGTCCAGCCCAGCGTCTTGTCCGAGGTTCAATTACGACCCGGCGGCGGCAATGATAATGGCGGCGAGTACGACAACGATGGCGGTATTACGGTGTGTAGGGGAGCATGACAATCACTCCAACATTACGAACAAGTTCGGCCGATTTTTACTTAATCTGGCCATGTATCTTAATTTTCAGTTCTTTTATGTATCTTAATTTTTAGTTCCAGTTTGGCCGATTGTTACTTAATCTGGCCATGTATCTTAATTTTCAGTTCTTTTATGTATCTTAATTTTCAGTTCCAGTTCGGCTTTATGTAACTGTCTCAAAATGACCTATCTCATTCGAGGTTTCTTGGCTTTCGGGTCAAATGGCCAATGTTATGGCTAGAATCAAGGCATAGTTTGTGATAATATGGCCATATTGTGCATACATGTGCATCATGGCATGGAAAACAATGTTGCAAGAGGAAGTTTTCCTTTTTATCGCACCAAAAAGGCATTTTCCATTTTCCGAGCATAAAAAACGGACGGTTTTGTGAAGCAATCACCAAATGGCTAATTCAAAAACCACCAACACATTTTAAAAAAAATACTAGACCACCTTATATGGACAATGTACCAGCAGGGATCAAACCTTTAGTCACACGGTGAAAAGACAAATTCACAAGGAATCGGCGGGGAAGTGGGTGGAATATGAACTACAAGTACATGATACGATGCTCATGTTTTTTACAAAAATCATTTTAGGTTCACAATATGCTATTTTATCAAAAAACAATGCAAGTTGAGGCTTGGTGAGATTCAAGTGTATACAAAAGATGCGACATTTAAATATCAATCAATTCAAAATGTTAATAAAAGATGCGGCATTAAAATATGATTTGATCTAATAAAATCATTTTTTATATGCTTAATATTTCTTATGTTCAAAGTTTTAGGATTTAACAATTTATTTTGGTTTGAATTGAATAATCAAAATTTATATGTAAGTGTTTTAATTATTTTGAAAATTTTCATGTAAAGTAAATATAAAATGATTTACATGAATGGATAGAAATTATTTTTATGAAAATTATGATATATTATTCATATTTTTGAGTTGAAATGAAAAAGATATGAATTTTCTAAATTCATATCATATTTTTTGAATTAAAAATGCCCTTTAATGCATGAAATAAATGCCCCCTTTAACACCGGTTCGAGCGGGAACCGGTGTTAAAGCATTATTCGTTCAACATACCACCCCCTTTAACAACGGTTCGTGGCTCGAACCGGTGTTAAAGAAATGCTTGTGAAGCGAAATCCTTTAACACCGGATCCATCCACGAACCGGTGTTAAAGAGAGAAAATATTAAATGCCCGCCTTTCTCCCTTCCTCTCTTCCCCACGATCGGGCAGGAGCTGGCCGTATCGCCTCGCCTGCCGTGTCCATCGCCCGCCATGCGTCTGTCGCCCAGCCGCGTCCGTCGTCCTCATGCGTCGCTCATCGCTGTCCGTCGTCCTCGCGCCGCCCCGACGTCTCGCCATGTCTCCGCCCTCGCCAGACGCCGCCCGTTTGCCTTACGCCGCGTCCCAGCCGCTTTTGCTGTTCTGCAGCGCTTCCCGCCTTCCCAGCCGCCCGCCGTATTGGCCTTCGCTTCAGCGCCGCTAGCTCGCGCCGCCACCACTGCGCCTCACCATACCGACGCCGCCATAGCCACGGCCCGGCGCCTGCCCGTAGAGTGGTAATTAGTACTAGCTAGTTTATTAGTATTTTATTTTGTTAGTTTTGTGTTAGTTTAGTGTTAATTAGTTAGTATTAGTTAATTATTAGAAGTTTAGTGTATTAGTTAGTATCTTTTTAGTAGTTAATTAGTTAGTATTAGTTTAGTATCTTTTTTGGGTTAGTTTAGTGTTAATTATTAGTAGTTAGTTAGTATTTTATTTAGTTAATTAGTTAGTATTATTTTAGGGTTATTTGGTGTAGTTTAGTGTCGGGGCGACCTCCTCTCGGTAGGGCGGCCTAGGTGGTGCGAGCTCGGTGGTGGCCATGGCGGTATAGTATGCCATCGATGTCGGGTATGCATGGTCCTTCTCGGGTTGCGGTGTGTCGGCAGCAGCAACGGCGACGTCCTCTCTTGAGGATGCGTTGTGTCGTTGGTCGTCGAGTGGTGGCTAGAGTTCGCAATGTCGGTGGCGGCCTTAGAAGAAGGTGGACTGCTGGGCAGCTCTATGGTGGCGTCGTGGCTTCTCTCGATGCAGGGCCTATCTTGGGGACAACGGGGCCGAAGATGGGGAAAACCCTTTACCATAGGTCTCTGGGGCCGTCGATGCTGCTACCTTCTTCGTCACAGGGCTCCGGGTGAAAACCCTTTACCATAGGTCTCGTTGGTCGTTACCCTCTTGGGGGCGTCGTTGTGGAGCTCTGACTCATCCTGATCTTGGTTCATTGACTTCGGCGGCAAGTTTAGGTTCTCCGCGGTTTTTCTTGCAGCAGACTTCCGCGGTTTTTCTTACTGTAAACTTGTTTGCTCGATAAATTGTACTACATGCATAGATTAAAACTTGTATACAAATTGGACCTCTGACTCATTTGTGTATTTATTTGTGTATTTTTGTATGAATAATATGTATATTTGTGTATGAATCCAAGTCCACTTGAATGTTTACACTCTTACTCTAGATAATATTATTGTTTTAGAAACTATGGATCCACTTAGTAGAAACCTTGAAGAAGAAGAAATAATGGAGAACATTATTGATGAGGACACCTCACAATATCTGAACTTGGAGGGACATGATGACGACAGCTCAAGTACTAGTCATGGAGAAGATGAAGACTCGGTGAGCGCAATTTAATGGTTACAAAGTCCGCGAGGTATATGCATTGATTAAGCCTCTGTGACTTCCACCAACAATCTTCTTCTACATGTATTAATTAACGCTTCTTTCTTCTTTTTGCCCTCTGGATCGACCAGCCGCAACCATCTTCTTCTACGAAAAGAGCAAGCGGCGCGAGCCAGCGGTTGAAAGATCGTGCAAAGTTCACGATCGAAGCGATCGTGTTGATGGCGGGCCGATGGAGCCTAAGAAGGCGCTTGAGAGCAATTTATGCGTCTGGTGGAGTTCTTGTTAGGGACCAAATCCCAATCATAATTGAAAATTGGAATAAGCCAAAGAAGGCGGACAGTACCTTTGTCGATGACAGATCCAAAGAAAGCGCTTTGGAATTCGTTGTTGGTAAATTTCACCCTTCCGCCCGGAGGAGGATGAAAACAACCGGTTATAAAGGAAAAGGTCAAAGTGGACTCTAAAGAAGATGGTGACGATTTCCATAGCTGGAAGACAAAATTGAAAAAATTTGTCAAATCTGGCGAGACTCAAATTTCAAGACGCATATTATGCGAAGATAAGACCTCAGCGCCCGAATTTGAGACATATAAAAAAGTGCTATAGCTAAAAGAGGTCATAAACCAATACGCTTAATGCCACGAAGAAGGAATATCACCGGAGGGCGGGGTCGGTGGCTACATATCTCGAGAGGCCTAAGTGGGAGGAAGCTGAGAAGGCCTAGCGAGAGGATCACACCCAGACGGATGGGTGGGACCTACGTGCAAAGACTTGGTTCTACGGAATCGGGCAAGGTTGGACCCGAAGCATTGTGTATCTTCCCAACCGTCCTTGCCAAACCGTCACGAACTCATCACGGCATATGAGGAAACATCCGCCAGACCTTCCATCCCGACAGAGAATGACCATCTCACGCGCCATCGGTAAAAAGAACACCACGGACATGCACGAGGCACGGGGGTATGATGGAAGGATGGGTTTGCCGGGGCGACTCTTACAGATGGCGCGGCGAAAAGAAAAAGAGCGTGATCGGATGACACAGATAGAACATGCACTTGCGGCGCTGCAGCGCAAGTGAATGCATGAAACCATCAAGCTACCGGCCCATCTCAGCGGCACGAAGAGCCTGCATTGGAAGCTGCCGCGCCGCTCTGCGAAAAGCGGTGTGGCTTCCACGGAGAACGTCGTGACCAACCCTTGAAATGACGGGTCCTCGATACCCGTGGATGAGATCACGGAGCAAACACGCTGAGCTGCATGTGAGATTAATGGGCTTATCCATTAAGGTGGTATCGGCTATGCCTTACCTCCAGCTGGTGGAACTTACCACTTAAGCCGATCCGGATGGCTATGCTATTGTCGGGTGGATGAGGTTGTGAAGGAATATGAGGAAGCACAGACCATGCTACGGTGAAGGGGAAACTCAACTCAAATTTGCGATTAAAACAACCATTCTTTGGAAGAAGGAACACATTTTGTTTCCAAATTGAGGTCTGCACCCGCCGTCTCCATAGCGTCGGCGGTGTGCAGCTTATCTCCTCTGTGGCAGCCATCTCCGGCCGGCGACCATCTCTCACATGGCAGCCATCTCGGCCCGTCGGCCATCTCTCTTGGCAGCCATCTCCGCCCGTCGGCCATCTCCTGCTTCAGCCATCTCCTCAGCGTAAGTGGAAGAGCACTGCCACGAGGAGCATCGAGCTGCCACAAAGAAATCCAGGAAATCGTCGCCAAGAGTTCAAAAACTACGTCCGCAGCCTTCCGCTAAGCCATTGCGGTTTACCGTGGAATCGCAGCGACGAGGAGACCAATAGGATCTCGGAAGAACAGGTCAAGAAATTCTTTGCACCTAGGCGGGCCGAGGCAAAGGAGAAAATAGATCCGGCGGTGGTGGAGAAGTTTTACAAACATCTTTTGAAACCTGAAACCCCACTTGTGCCTCTGAGCCAAATTTTGCAGGCGGATGCAAGGCGCCGCGGAGACTGAAAGTAGCGTCGTGAGGCACCCTAGAAACAGTTCCCATGCTCGGAGGCAGGAAAACCAATCATGTGCCCGCTCCAAATGTTTGACACGGACGCTCCTCCGTAAATGATTACGAGGCGAGCTACAAAGAAAGGCCAATGAGATGGGGATGACTTACATTGCATACTTGAGCGTCATGGGAGACAACTAGCCCAAATGCGATGCCAACCCCATACAGCCATGGAAGTATGGGAAGAATCTAGTCAAGAAAGAGGAGCTCAAGAATCTACCAACAAAGATCACGAAAATTGCACAAGTGGTACCTTGATTTACGCAAGGCGAGAAAAGAAGAATGGATCACGAGCGCATATAAGAGATCAGATTTTCTTGTGCGGAGGCAACGCGATCGACTTCAACATTCAAGACTTGCATTTTCTATTCAATCGGAAGGAACTTGACAAATCTGCCATCAGCCTTTATTGTGTGTAAGTACTATTTCGTAATTTTATCTCATCTCATTCACTTCATTAATTGCATGTATATATATATATGCTCACCATATATGTATATACTATTATGCAGAAAAAGGTTATGGAATGCATGAAAGGAGGCCCTTTTGACATTGGGTTCGTTGACCCAAATAGAGTTCATGAAGAAGTGGTAAAACCAAACCCGCAAACAAGATTACTTGCTAACGTCTTTCTTGAGACAACAAACCAAAAGGAAATACTATTGCCTTACAACTTCTCGTGATCGGTTACCCTCTCTCTTGTACACATTCTTTGACTTACTCGATGTTAAGTGTAACGATGATGAGTTATCGTCGTGGGTTCCACTTTATTCGCTAGTCATTCAACCCGACTCGGAAAAGTCCTTTGTCATGGACTCGTTCAAAAGAAAAAGAGATATGGGGACTTTAGAGAGATGCTCGGTAATTTCAATCATATTATCGCACTAGATCGGCAACTTTCATGAAAACAAGTAATTAATTACTCCTTTATCCATTTTCTTTGCGAGGCGGGTTTGGAAAAGGTTCACGGGCGGTCGTGGGTGAATGGTCAAGAACTAAAATTTGTAGACCAAAATGTAAGTAATACTAGCTAGCTTCCAATTCCATTATATCATGCTTTATTGATCATTATTTTGATTGAACTCTCTATTCTCGTTAAGTGCGCATCGGGACACGGCAATAACTTATGTGGGTACTATGTTTGCGAGTTCATTACATAACACGATATGTCTTGACGTGCCAAGCCGCACTAGAACAACTTAGAGTAAGTAAACAAAGTCCACAACATTATTTTATTACCATCAATTGTGTTGAGTTTTATTCTTATATATATATTGGCCCATTCTTCATATATATTCAGATCGAACGGACGCGGGACCAACTACTACCATTTGAACGCATACGAGCCATTCAAGAGGAATTGACGGGGTTCATACTTGATGAGGTCGTCAGCCTGGCGGAGAACTCTTTAGATATCCACCAAAATGAGCGATGACGATGTATATGTGCCGATGGCGATGTGCCGATGATGTTTGTGTATAATAATAGTTGCTTAATTATTCATTTACTCGTATGTACGATGACGATTTATGTGCATACCGCTCTGATCGATTCCCCTCGCTCCCCCTCCGTGAAAATCGCCCGAGCAGGCGGAGAAGTCGTGGCGAGATTTAGGCGTTCTGCGACGAGTTCTCGCCATGGCAGAAGCGGCCTAAATCTGCCGCAGCGAAGACCTTTAACACCGGTTCGGTCTGAACCGGTGTTAAAGAGAACTGAGCCTCTCAGCGACCCCGTCGCCACCCTTTAACACCGGTTCGTATAAGAACCGGTGTTAAACCCCTAACAGACCCTCAACAGCGGTTGGGAACCGCTAGAGGCCCTAACCGGAGTTAAAGGGGGGGCTCTGCACTAGTGCTAGCTAGCACTGCCTATATAAGGGAGGGCATAGTAGAAGTAGAAGGAGGTTGGACCAAGTAGGGAACTAGTGCTGTGAACTCTAGCCTAAACATCTCAAGGAGCACTTGTAATCTTTGGGGAATTAATCGAATTTCCATGTCTAGAGAGTTCTTCTTGTTCTTCGTGCATGGCTCGACCGTGCACTCCCTCCCCAATGACCACAAGCACCCATTCGGCCTCCAACATAATCCTACCCATGGCATCTGCCGTGCCACCACCACGACAGGATTGAAACCCATCTCTCTCAAGGCTGCCCCTCTCTTAAATAGAGGGGGAGGGTTGCCCCAAACACACAAGCCCTAGCCCTCCCACACCCAAGCCGCCGCCGTGCCACCACCGGCCCGTCGCCGTCACCCTAGCCGCCGCCGACACCTCCTCCTCCCGGTCTTCTAAACCCTAGATCATCGGGAAACCCTAGATCCACCATAACTCGCACCGGCTTAGGAGAAGCCCTACGGGATCTTCCCTCTACTTCCGTCACCACGCCGTCGTGTTGCCGGAATCGCGAGGGGAGAACTATAACCTCCACTACCTCCTGGAACAAGGGAGAGGAAGGTCTTCATAGAGTACCGAACGTGTGACCTACTGTGGAAGCGCTGCCAGAACGCAGCGCCGGAAGGATTGTCTACGTGATCCTGAGATCGGCAAGTGTACGACTACATCACCCACGAGAATTTGCTCTCGTTAACCGCTTTGGAATATTTGAGGGTGACTGCTTCTATCGACTCGTTGCTATAATCTAGTAGATAGATCTTGGCTTGTTTGTGTGCATGTGGTAGAATTTTTTTTTCCATGCTACGAACCCCTACAACATTGACATAGTAGAGTGATACGTCATAAACATATCTATAATTTTTGATGTTCCATGCTTGTTTAGTATCTACTTTGTTTTGATTTGTCTAAACTTTGAGGTATTTTTATATGTTTTCTGGGACTAACCTATTAACAAGATGCCACAGTGCCAGTTGCCTGTTTTCTTCTGTTTTTGGTTCCAGAAAAGGCAGAAAATCAATATTCTCGGAATTAGACGGGACAAAAGCCAAAGTCAATATTTTAACGTGGGGAACACAAAGCCAGAAGACGAGATGGAGAAGGGCCTCGAGGGGGCCACACCCCCTGGCCGCATAGCGCCTGCCCGTGCAGGGCACTACTAGGAAAACGGCTATAGGTAATCAACACATCCGTGGCCCACATGGTTGAAGTGTCCCACGGCTAAAACAGGCGTGGCTCACCTGTGGGCAGTGCCCTACTAGTAACTAGAACAACCGTGGCGCACATGACTATAGTGCACCACAGATATGTGCGGGCCAGGGCCCTGTTGGCCGCACGCCAAGCATCTGTAGCGCACTATAGTCATGTGCGCCACGGTTGTTAGTGTCAATCATGGGCGCACATGCCCCCTCCCTCTGCTGTGAAACGGCCACAAACATCTGTGGCGCACTCTGCCTAGTACACCACAGGGAGTAGGAACATCTGTGGCGCACATGGCATAGTGCGCCACGGATGTTTCTACTCCCTGTGGCGCACTAGGGCCGTGTGCGCCACGGATGTGTCGTTTTTTTAGGACAGCACTTTATGTGCACATGTGTGACCACATCCACCACCCCACACTTCACTTTCCCCATCTTCTTCCTCCTTAGATCTAGTCGGGATCTTCTCCTTCCCACCTCAATTTCTCCACCCATTCACCATTTTTAGCATGTAAAACTTGCTTTGGATTTACATAAGTAATAGAGGAAGGTCTCCGGTCTCTCATCTCCTTCTCCGGTCGACGCGCGCACCTCTCCTTTCCATCTTTCTCGCGATCGGTCTCTCATATCGGTAAGTTGTCCATGTAAGGATGTGTTCATGTGTATATGGATGATGTGCTCATATGTATGTAGATGATCGATGCTCATGATGTGTGTATGGAGAGGATCGATGGTCATATGTGTGTGTATATGGAGAGTATCGATGATGCTCATGCATGTGTGTATGGAGAGGATAATGATATGTTCATGTGTGTATGGATCGGTCTCTCTCTCTCTTGTGTTTGTATGTGAACAAGTTGCCATTTGTTTTGCCAAAATGTTGATTCATTTCCATTTTGGCAAGACTTTGGCATTCATAAAGGTCCTAATTTTAGGATAGGTCATGCGAAATTTTCTATCGACCATTGCATGCATGCATTCATTATGTGGTTCTAATAGACTTCAAAATTGTACCGTGTACATCGTGCGAGCAAAAATGGTCCGCATAATGAGCGAAGGCATTATGGCTAGATTTTGAAATGTGACGACCGACATGATACGAAATAACAAGGCAGATATAAGATGTCCGTGCAGAAGATGCAAACTCAATGGGTGATCGACCCAGTTAGAATCTGAGCGCACTGCTCGCCATGGTTTCATGGATGGATACACTCGTTGGATTAGCGATGGCGTAGATGATGGAGAGCGGTGAAGGTGGCCAACATGGCGATGATCATCATCACGGCGAGCAGGCGAGATGATGAAGAGTCTCTGGAGATGGTGAAGGTGCGAGCGGAACCGCGATGATGATGATCTAGATGCGGGAGGGGCGATGATGGAACAACGTCGGTGGGTGTGGGACCCTTATGTGCAAGAGCTGCTTCTCAAGCGGATTTAGTAATGCCAGGCTGCCGCTAGAGAAAGCCAAGCTTGCAACTTGAGAAAAGCGGTTACTCCATTGTATAAAGGATGCAGGCCCGATGATACCCGGTTGAATGTAACGCTCAAGGCTATGGAGATGAAGGCAAAACACAAATTGAGCGACGCAAGCTTCGACGATATGATGGCATTCTGGCACGATCGTCTCCCGGAGGGGAACACATGTCCAACTACTATCGAGGATGCCAAGAAAATCGTCTGTCCTCTCGATCTACCGCACATTAGATATCACATATGCATCAACGATTGCATCATTTATTGGGGTGAGGACGCGGAGAAAACCACATGTCCGGTGTGCGGCGTGAGTCGATACAAGAAAGGGAAGAAATCACCTCGAAAAGTGGTATGGTACTTTCCTAACACTCCTTGTCTGCAGCACTATTTCGCGGACCCTAAGGAAGCGAAGCTCATGCGATGACATGCGGAAAGGAAGAAGCCAGGAGATGATGATGATGACCCCGAAAAGGCTGAGCTCTTGATGCACCCTTGGATGCTAGCTGGAAAGCATTGGACCTCGAATTCCCGAATTGGTGGAGATTCGAGGAACATCAGGCTTGGTGCGAGCACCGATGGAATCAATCCGTTCGTTAGCGAGCATACGCGCACACTTGGCCGTGTTTGTATGGATGTACAACCTCCCTCCATGGTTGTGCATGAAGAAGAAGTATATACAAATGAGTATGCTAATTCAAGGGACGAAACAACTTGGTACCGACATCAATCTGTATCTCGGGCTGTTGAAAGAGGAGCTAGACACGTTATGGGAATCTGGAGACAATACTTACGACGCCGTCGCACAAGATTATTTCACTATGAGAGCCGTGTTGGTCACTACGGTGCAAGACTATCCAGGTTGCGGGTATATCTCGGGGCAGGTTATCCAAGGATTTTGCGCATGCGTTAGGTGCATGGATAGCACAAGCTATCTCCAACTAGAGAAAGATCCAGGGTCATCGAAAACCATGTTCATGGCGCACCGTAGGTGGCTCGCAATAATGATCCATGGAGAAAACGTGGAGACCTGTTCGATGGCAAATCAGAGACCCGAGGAATCCCAGAGCGTAGGAGCTGCGAAGAAGTGGAAGAGTTGCTGAAAAACTGGAAAGATTGTCCTAAGCCTAGAAAGAAGCGAAGAGGCAGCAACAAGACAAGCTGATGAAGGTATGGAAAACAGGGTCTATTTTACGGAGTTGCCATCTTGGAAGTTTCTCGCGCCTCATAGCCTCTACATCATGCATGTCACGAAAAGCGTGCGAGTCTGGTCGCCACCATAATCAACATGCCGATAGGACGAAAGATGGTCCAAAGCAAGGCACGACTGATATGCTTGGGTATCCGGAAGGAGCTTCACGGAGGCACTACTCGATGATCGGAAGATGGCGATGATCATGAGTCGGAGGCGACACAAGGTCGGAAGGGTAAAAAGTTCAAGAAGAACGAATATTGCCCTCCTTCTTGCTTCACTCTAAGCCGTGATGAGATCAACAGTTTTTCAAGTGCCTTCTAGAGTCAAATTTCCTTCTGACGCGGGCAAGATAAGCGGATACCTAGGCAATGAGCGAATTTCAGTGGCATGAAGTCTCACGATGCCGTGCTAATGATGTAGGTACTTCCGGTCACACTAAGAGGGATAATGGGCGAAACACGTCGTGAAACGTTATTTGGCCTATGCAAGTTTTTCGACGTCATCTCTAGGAAGTCGATTGGCGTGAATCATCTCGGGAGGCTACAGGAGGAGATCATGGTGATACTATGCGAGCTTGAGGTCTACTTCCCACCCGCATTCTTCGACATTATGGTGCATCTGCTGGTCCATGTCCTGGAGGACATCGTACAACTCGGGCCGATGTTCCTCCGAAGCATGATGGCGTTCGAAAGGATGAACGGACACATGAAAGGATACGTTATAGCAGTCCCGTCGAGATGGAAGCATAGCCAAGGGCTTTCGGCGAAGAGTGCATCTCTTTACGCGAATTATCTAGACATCGAGAACCCTGCCGGTCTTCCGTCAACAGGCACCTTGGCAAGCTCGGCGGATCTGGTCACGAGAGGGTCGCCATATCACGCATGCGAACTTGATTTTCGACGCCAGACTTTGATCGAGCAAACCTTGTCGCGCTTCTGATTTAGAACTGGTCGATCCTTGGGTACGAAGCACAAAAGGTTAATCGAGAAGAATACGATGACGGGGCATATAGAGGGCGAGGAGAAATAATCAAAGAGCACAACTTAGATTTCACGCATTGGTTTGACGGGCGCTCCTTGATAATCCCGCGATCGCATTCTTCTGACACACGGAAAAGATCATATTCACCTTGTCGCAGGGACCGATGCAAAACCTGGTGACCTATCAGGCGTATGATATCAACGACTACACATTCTACACGGAGGAAAAGGACAACAAGTGTGATTATCAGAACTCAGGCGTAACGTCGGAATTCTACACCGATGACAATGTGAAGGAAAGATTCTACGGAAGAATCGAGGAGATCTGGGAGCTCGACTACTGTGGAGAAAAGGTGTCGATGTTCCATGTCAGATGGGCAAAGAGCGTCGAAAGAGAAGACCGGTATTTCACAACCATGGTTATACCCGAAGTAGCCAAATCCAAGGCCGCCGGTGCAAACGTGGCCGCGAAAAATGAACCGTGGGTACTGGCTACCAAAGTGGACCAATGTTTTTTCATTACCGACCCGACAAAGCCTAGCCGTGTTATCGTGAGGAGAGGAAAAAGAAACATCATAGGAATGGATGGAGTCGCCAACGAGCAAGACTTCGACCAGTACGGCGATCCAAAGATTGAAGATGACGACGACTATGATGCAGCAACATACATCACAAGAAGAAAAAGGACAACCCTACCCAAAAAAGGTAGCCCGTTCAAAATAAGAAACATTAAAGTGCCGGGGCTAAATTATTCAACCGCGACAAAGAAGGGAAAAAAGATTGTAAAACGCTAGCTCAAAAAATATTGTAAAACGCGTGGTCGAAAAAGATTGTAATATTCATGGACAAATTATTATGAAATGTAGTTATACTTTGAATCATTTTTGTAACACTTTTATGACATATATCACCACTTTTGGGCATTTTTGGAATATTTAAAAGTATTTTAAAAACAAAACAAAACTTGTATGGCATATATCACCACTTTTGGGCATTTTTTGGAACATTTAAAAGTATTTTTAAAATAAAAATAAAAAAGTGGAGCATCAGTATTCGAACCTAGGTGCTCATAGTTTAGAATAGAGCTAAGGGACAGAACCAGTGGGATAAGGCAGTACTAGTGTTAACTACTGGGGTGGCCGCCCTCTTATCTGATAGTCCAACACACATAGGCGTAGCGCACCCTGGCCAAGTGCGCTAGGTTATCCGTAGCTCACTTGGCCAGGGTGCGCTACGCCTATGTGTGTTGGACTAGTCATCCGCACGTGCCATGTCCGCCTCTCATCCCCGCATCTCACAGACACCGCCACCGCCGCGCTGCGCTCTCGATCCGCCACCGCGCCGCTGCTTTCTTGATCCGCCACCGCCGCGCTGCGCTCTCGAGGAGGAGGAGGCCCGCGCCGCTGCCGATCCGTGGAGGAGGAGGAGGCCCGCGCCGCTTGTGGAGGAGGAGGATCTCGCGCCGCTCGAGGAGGTGGAGGCCGCCGTCGTCCGCCCGCCGTCGTCCGCCCGTCAGAGGTGAGCGTCGCCCCTCCCCTGTCTCTCCCTCTCTCCCTCTCTCTCCCTCTCTCTTCCTCTCTCTCTCCCTCTCTCCCTCTCTCTCCCACTGTATGGTGTATTAGTTAGATGGTCCAGCGTGTCATGCCTCATGACTGAATCTTGTATGGAATGTGTCTGTTTTTGGAAGAACGATTGTTGTTTCAATCTGAACATCACTGTCACTTGTTCCTAGGCTGTTGGCATGTCCCCTCTGTGTTCCTAGTTCAGTGTTTGGTTCAAGATGCAGGTGCACGCCATAGTCCGATGTTCGAATTTGTTCTTGTAAGAAATGCTTTCTTGTGGGACTGCAGTGCATTTTGATCTGAAGAAACTGTCCTTTGTTAATGCAATTACTCCTCTGTTTATTTTTTAGGTAGCGGGTTCTGATCCTCTGTTTATTTTTTGGTATGCCCTGGTGTAAATCTCGGCAGATGTAGCCTCTCAAGTTGTAGATTTGTTTAGTATCTCCTCCCTCATTGTGAAGCATATGGATCTGAGATTTATTTTGCCTTGAGCATTTTGTTAGTACTATTTGTTTCTGTTTTTTCCATGTCCATTTTCTTTCAAACCGTTCTGCCACTTTTGGAAAGTAGTTTGTTTTAAGATGTCTAAATGGAGGGTAAGAATGTCTTGCATTTGTATTTGGTTATCAATGACAACTTCATGTTATGCAGTTAGATAAGTGTATATTACATCAGGAAACACCAGGGGAACCACCATAGAGGCTCATGTGATTTGCATCTTCTGTATACGTCTTGAGGAAATGTTTGTGTCGCTAACTATGAGCAGTATTCTCATGATGTCTCCATTGGCCATCAGAACTTCAGATTTTGCATTGCTCTTCCACGCAATACTAAATCTATATTTTCTCTCATTTGTCCACCGCTTTAACATTAGAACTAGCATAAGTAAATATAGAACCACGAAAACATATGGCATGTCCTTGTATTCATTTGTTTGAATCCATCGGTTTCGATATAGATTTTTTGGGGGGGGAATAATTTGTCGGGTTTCTTTCGATTGTGATAGTTAATTATCTATTTCTTTTGCACAAACTACAGAAGCATGCTGGTATGTGGTACTCTTATCATGGTGTACTTTTATGGATCCTAGTTCTCTACCCCCTTGCCCTTTCCACATTATGAGCTTCCCTCCAAATAAATCTTGGAGGGAATAGATTGTGCAACATGTAGCAATTACTAGCAAGTATATGTGTGTGTGTAGAAGGAATAGATTGGATCGGAAGCAACATGTAGGTCATATGTGGTATAGTGCTAGAATAGATGGATTATAATACTAATGATGGTTGATAAGTGGTGGAGTAATTAGAAAGAGAGTAGAAGTAGTGGCATGAATTAGCATCTAGGAACTAAAAGAATAAGTTATTTTCTCTGTTCAGGTCATTTCCATCATATGAGCACAACTGAATGCTATTTTCTTTTTTCAAGAGACCTAGCAGGCTTTAGTTGACAGAAACATGTATGCTTGGGTTTTAGTTGCTGCTGTGTATCTTCATATGTGTTATTTTGTTTTTTCAAGAGACCTAACAGGCTTTAGTTATTTTCTTTCCATCATATGCTTGGTGCCTGGTGAATCCAGATGATAACTGTAAATGCCCATTGCTTGATGTGGCTGGGCATGTTGATGCATTCTTAACCAATGTGTTTTCTACCTAGATGTTTATGTGCTGGCTGTGTTGGCCAGATTATCCTATGTGACCAGATTATGTGCTGGCTGTGTTGGCCATTTATTGTGTGCTGGTTGTGTTGGCTATGATGGCATTTATTGTGTGCTAGCTATGCTGGCCATATATATGCAGGTTCTTGTATGAAATGAGTCCCGATTTTTGCCGGAATGTTGATTAACTTCCATTTCGGCAAAAATCGGGCACTCCTAGTTTAAGAAAATTAGCAAAGGTCATGCCGTATTTTTCCGTGCATTTAACCAATTATTTGTTTTTTATTAGTGCAAAGATGTGTGACAACGATGAGGCTGGATGTTCTAAGCGCATCAGCGCTGAAGGAGAACTCAGACCTCCGAATAAACAATTGACATTCTGGGAGGCGACCCGGTAGAAGAGGCGATGAAGAATACCATCCTTGGAGCGAGGATGATGAGATGGAAGGCGGAGGAAGAAGCCGAAGGCGGACGATGAAACCAGATGGCGGCGAGGGCACATGGAGTGGTAGCAACCCTCCTAAGAAGAAGAAGAAGAAGAAAAGAAGGACCGGCGCCCGAACACGGCCGCGGTCGGGGAGAATTACCAAAGTGAGCCCAGGGGTTCCTTTGGAACCCGACCTTGTCGTCAAAGATACAGTGGGCAAGTGGCGGCGATCACCGGACAACCATCTCGATCAACACCGAGAATCTCCGGCATAAAGATAATGGCCATGCGCACACTCCTCTTGAGAAGCCACGCAATATACAAGTTCCCGCTAAGTATCGAACACAAATTATCATGGGAATGAAGTAAACAAATCCGCCCTCACAAAGATGAGCACATACGCCAGGTGGAGAACCGGATAAAGAAGAAGATCTATGAAGAAGGCAAGTCTCGAGGAGATCCGGAAGATTGACTGCGGATCACGAAGATCAGTTCGGAGTTCAAGGAGAGGTGTGAATCGAAAGATCCCCGCCAATAGTAATCGGGAAAGGTGATGCGGTGATGAATATAGGTCATCACCATCTCGGATCTGGTGGATCTGAGAACGCGGAGGCCAAATGGAATAAGGAGGACGAAGAGTATAGATCCAAGGATAGAAAACCCCTTTGCTAAATTCGAACCCGGGCAGGTTCAAAACTTCATCAGGGCCCGTTACCACGTGGACCCAAAAACCAAACAACTCACCGCGGATCCTGCGGTGAAGGAATTCGAGGAAATTATGGTAAGTATAATCTAATTACCACGGATCAACTCGATTGCAATCTAATCGATGATCTAAATGATTCACTTACTTCTTGCGGGAGGAGAAATTGTTGCTAGTCATGGATCCCAGGGTTCCTCATCCCAGGGGTCGACGGCGGCCACCCGGTGGGATAACCCTTTTAACAGGGCGATGAACCGGGCCAAGAAAATAGAGCCGGTTACGAAGAAGAAGTCGTCGGCTGGCCATCTGGCCGGCCTCGAGGGTAAGAATTGGGTGGATCATTTTGGTCCACCGCCGAGGACGCATGTGGCGCCATCGGGAAGGAGCGAGGAGGAAAACCGCGAGGTTCAATAACTTAAGGCACAAGTGGCGCGGATCCCGTAGATCTTCCAAGACAACCTGGCAATCACCCTCACGTCCTTCCTGCCTACCTTGGTGGAGTCAATAGCGAACTGGAGTGCGGGTGGTCGAGTAGGGCCGTGCCCGATTCCAAGCATGGTCAGCATCCACTCGAACAACACGGTAGCGATTTAATCGGGTGAACTACGTGTTCGTGACTCGCCCGCTTCATGGTGCCGCAAGTGTTGGTGACTCCACGCCATCGCCATGGCGCGGAGTACATGTTGGTGCCCCACGCCATCGTCGCGGTGGCACCGGAGCTCAAGCACCCATCGGTAGGGAGAATACACGGCGGCCCGCCAGCACGCGCCATCAAGCAGCCCTTCCATCTCTTGCCGTCGCCGTGCCAGATGCGGTGCATCGACATTAGCCGATCTCGGCGCCATCACGGTAAACAAATTGCTTTAATTACCGCCTTTCATGCCATCTATTACTCTTATGGCATCTCGACGCCCGTACATGTTTTCGCCGACGGATGTTCCTTGCACTCTCTTATGCTACGTGAACAACGGTGAGGATGTTGCCAAGGTACCATCGTTCAACCCTTGTAGCGCATGTTACACTCAAGGCCGATGTCGAGATAGCGTGCAGGTTAAAATTAGTCGGTGCTAAGGGGCTGCGACGACTGGAACCTCCCATTCAACCCCGAGGCGGATGAAGAGCCGTACATCCTCGAACTTGCTTCGGCTTATTGCTATGGCCAAAGAGCATGATCCGTTTGGGGACGGCGGGGGCCATCACGCCCTGAACAACGACCGCCGTGCGGCGACAAGCGGTGGCAAGACCTACCGCCCTCGCCGTCACCTCGCGGTGGGTCGGATGATCATGTTGATGATATGCACATGGCGAGGATCCCTGCGAGGGCGATGAGACTGGAATGATCACTTCTTGACATTCGGTTTGTAGCGAAGAAGACCTAGCTGGTGGCCCCACGAGAAAGCCACTATCACAAAGCGTCTGTTTGGTTCTCGAGACGCCTCGACTTGCCTTCTGAGCCACCGGTGATACAACCAACCGCCCTTTATTCTAAGCCACGACACACTACATAGGGCGGCGGTGATCGATTCACGTGCCTGCCCGCTCTCCAAAAGGAAAAAAGGGCAGGAAAAGAAAATCTAGCAGCTCGAGCCGATCGGTGGCGTCAACAACTGCGAATCCGATCAGGTTTCGGGGCCACCAAGACCCGAGGGTATTATGTGGAGGATTCATGTGGCGGGTGAGCCCATGCTACCTAAGAATTTGTGGAAGCTTCGCCATTCGGAACTGCAGTGTGCATGACGGCGTCTTGACGATAGAGACGCCTTCTATCGGAGAAAGATCCCTCGCACCCGGTATTACGTGGTTAAGGTGCCACCGGCTTGGGCTTCGTCGACAATGCCCTACGGATCTGTTCTTCCTGCGGTTCGACGACATCTTCATTATGTTCCACCTATACCGCTGCACTATACCATGGTCCGTCTTTTCTCTCGGCCATGCGGATCATTAGAGAGAACACACGGGCATCGCTATAGTGGACCCCTACTACATGCGTGGCTGCTTGGGTTCCCCCGTGCACGTATCTGGCCTCGTACCTAAAAAGAATCCTCGTGGCGAACAAGACAAATGAATACATTCTCGTGCCTTACTTTCCCGAGTAAGTCGTTATTCACTCGCCACCGTCGATTGGCTTTATTAGATCATCATCATTCTTTTTCCAACACATTCCATTTGAATTTTTTGCAGAGATTAACATCTTTGCGCTCATCTCCTTATCGTCAAGCATTCCCGCCACGCGTATTTACTCGGGAGTCTAGAAAAGAAGAAAAACTACGACAAGATCAAGGAAGTTCTGGATGATGCTCTCACTGGCTTTGCCTCGACGGAAGGCACTACCTTCGTGCGTACGAAGGTCAAGTTCGGCAGGCACGTCTTCAACCACGTAACGGAGTTCCCCTGCATGAAGCAGCGGAAAAGCGATGAAGGAAGCCTACTACGCACTCCATCACATGAGGGCGTTCCTACTTGACCAGCAGAATTCTACACTGCCAGATCATCTCAAACAGTGGGCCGAAGCAAAGGCCAAGATCAATGATTCGGATATTAGACAAGAGATGTATCGCATCCAGCAGCAGTTTGGGGCAATCATCTTTCGTGATTTCATGACTTCGGGAGGGATCTTATAGGGAGGAAATATCCCGAATAACCGTGACATAGAAGATCGCCTAGAGATGCAGGGTGACTATAGGAAGTTCATGACGAGACAAGGCGTCCTCCCGTTCCCTAAGCCGAGCCAGAAGGCTTGATGTTGGCCTAGTTGTAGTTACAAACTATAGATGACCTTTGTGTGTGTGTGGACAAGTGTACTTATCTTATTAGGTTTATGAATCATCGCTTACTTATTTTGCTTATTATTATTATATATCAATCAATGCTTGGTTTTTTTGCTTACTCTTTGGTCCTTTGCTCAATTTGGTCCTTTTTTTCCTTACTCTTTTTTCGAGAATAATGCCGATGATTGAAATGTCGTGGCACACTATATATGTGAATGTGCTACGATGGGATTGTGAGCCTTGTGATATGCACAAGTCCAGGTCTTGTGCATCCTACTTGGCTCACCGTTCCATCGTAGCATATTCCTGTGTCCAACGACCTATGTATATATATGAGGCATTCTTTTCGAGTTATTTTTGTCTTTTTCGAGAATAATGCCGATGATTGAACTGTCGTGGCACACTATATATGTGAATGTGCTATGATGGGATTGTGATCCTTGTGATATGCACAAGTCCAGGTCTTATGCATCCTACTTGGCTCATGGTTCCATCATAGCATATTCCTGTGTCCAACGACCTATGTATATATATGAGGCATTCTTTTCGAGTTATTTTTGTCTTTTTCGAGAATATGCCGATGATTTAAATGTCATGGCACAATATATATGTGAATATGCTATGACGGGATAGTTAGCCTTGTGATATGCACAAGTCCAGGAATTATGCATATTACTTGGCTAACCGTTCCGTCATAGCATATTCTTGTGTCCAACGACCTAGCTAGTTATATATGAGGCATTCTTTTCGAGCAGCTTTGGTCTTTTTCGAGAATAATGTCGATGATTGAAATGTCGTGGCACACTATATATGTGAATGTGCTACGATGGGATTGTACGCCTTGTGCTATGCACAAGTCCAGGTGTTGTGCATCCTACTTGGCGTACGGTTCCATCGTAGCATATTCCTGTGTCCAACGACCTATGTATATATATATATATGAGGCATGCTTTTTGAGTTACTTTGGTCTTTTTCGAGAATAATGCCGATGATTGAAATGTCGTGGCACATTATATGTGAATGTGCTGCGATGGGATTGTTCGCCTCGTGCTATGCACATGTCCAGGTGTTGTGCATCCTACTTGGCGAACAGTTCCATCGTAGCATATTCCTGTGTCGAACAACCTAGTTATATATGAGGCATGCTTTTTGAGTTTGGTCTTTTTGATTTAGGAGTACTTTCTATAAGTGTATCTTCATATGCGACTTTAATTATATATGTTTTTTTCTCAATCACCGGTTAATTATTATTGTCAACTTATAGATGACGTGGTACTTCGTGTACAAGGGACGGGTTCCCGGAGTCTACGATGATTGGGAAGACTGCCGGAGACAGGTGCACCGTTTCAGCGGCAATAGCTACAAAGGGTACAACACTATGGCGGAGGCTGAAGCTAGATACACGCGCTATCTAGCGGGAGTTAGGACAAGGAACCGGATGAAGACCTACACCTTCGTCTTGGCGGTGATCATGCTTATCTTCTTTGGTTATTTATCCCGCGTTTGCTAGCTAGTTTAGATGTCTAGGCGAGCTTCCGAGCTCTAACTTGTTCGATCGACACATGTATTCGCATGTCACCAACTACTACTTTGTAACTTGATCGAAACAATGTAACTTAGACTATGTATTCATGTATGAGACTTGTCTATATGTATTTGTTTCAATCTTGTTTTTCATATTGTGTATTTATATATATAATTGTATATCTTGTATCTGTGTGTGTATATCTGCTGTAATATTGTATATAATCTGTATTGTATATAATTTGGCTCGGAAATAAAAAAAAACAAAAAATACATCTGTGGCGCACATGGTCTACCTTCTGTGGCGCACTACACCTAAAGCGCACTATGGAAGCTTAGTGGCGCACTAGGTAGTGCGCCACGAGATCTAGGGTAGCGCACCTGCCCAAACATCGTGGCGCACTAGCAGGTGCGCTCGCTGTCTCTGGCACCGTGGCGCAATAGCTAAGAGATAGCCGTAGCGCAAGGCCCGTGGCGCACTGCTAGTGCGCCACAGATGATGTTTCCAGGTGCGCCACTAAAGGCCATTTTCCTATTAGTGGGGGGGGGTGCAGCCGCCTTCGGAACCCCCTCGGCCTCCCTCTTCGCCTATAATAAGCCCCCGATACCAAAACACTAAGTACCCGATCAATCTTCCACGAAACAGTCTGTAGCCGCCGCCACCATCGTCCCTAGATTGGGGGGATCTGAATATCTTCCCGGCACCCTGCTGGAGGGGAGAGATCATCCTAGAGGCCTTCTTCATCACCATGGCAGCCTGCGGTATGATGCCTGAGTAGTTCCACCTTGGACTACGGGTCCATGTAGTAGCTATATGGTTGTTTATCCTCCTTTGTGCTACCATGTTTAGATCTTGTGAGCTCCATTCATGATCAAGATCATCTATTTGTAATCATGCATGTTGTGTTTGCGGGGATCCGATGGATATTGAGATTACTATGTCAGATAGGTTAATGATTCGATCTTATTGATTCTATCATTTCTGTGTTGTTTGTGATCTTGCATGCTCTCCATTTCTAGTAGCTATCTTGGCCAAGAGATGCTAGTGACTCCAAGAGGGAGTATTTATGCTCGATAGTGGGTTCATACCTCTATTTAATCTGGGGAAGTGACAGAAATCTCTAAGGTTGTAGATGTGCTGTTTCTACTAGGGAGAAAACAACGATCTCTTGTTCATGGAACAAGTGAATTGTTTACCTTACGCACTTTGCTTAAAGAAGTTATCCTTTGCTTGCAACTTAATACTAGAGGGGGTTCGGATGATAACCTGAAGGTGGATTACTAGTCATTGATGCAGTTGGATGGCGGTCTATGTATCTTTTTGTATTGCCCAATCAAATCTCATAGGATCATGAATGTCTAGTATTGCATTGTTATGCCTTGCTCTGCCCTGTCAGTTGCCCTGCTCTAATTTTTTTTACCCAGCATGTCATATTGTTTATCTTAAGGAGAACACCTCTAGTAAACTATCCAACCTCCAATATTTACCATTGATACATCTTCCACTGTTACTGTTTACTTTCTACAAACCACCATTACCTTCCACACCATACAGTTAATCCTTTGTTTTCAGCAAAAACTGGTGAGATTGACAACCTCACTGTTCATTGGGTCAAGGTCTTGAGTTTGTGTTGTGCAGGTTTCTAGTTGCTAGCAACACCTTTGAGTCATTTCCTTCCTCCTACTGGTTCGATAGCCTTGGTTTCTTACTGAGGGAAAAACTTGTTGATGTACTCATCATACCTTCCTCTTGGGGTCTCCCAACCAAGCTCTACAGTGATCTGAGCCGCATCAAACCTTTTTCTAGCGCTGTTGTCGGGGAGGCTAAGGACGGCTTCACGAGGCGAGTCCTTCACAACCTTTCTCTTTACTTTGTTTTTGTTTTGCTTAGTTTATTTTGCCTTGTTTTGTTTTCCTCTTTTAATCAAAAACTCCAAAAAATTATTTTGGTTTGGTTAGCTTTCTCTTATAAAAAACACACAAAAATTAGTTCCTGCTCTAGTTGCTGCTGCTGTTGGTTTCCTCCACCTTTGCAAAAAAGAACTTTGCTCAGAATACCAAGTTGTGTGACTTCACTAGCACAAACAACAATTATTTCCTAAGTATCCTATTGCTCAACCAGCTCCTGATGCTACCTTTTATGAAATTAAGCCTGCTTTGTTGAATCTTGTGATGAAAGAGCAATTTTCTGGTGCTAGTTCTTATGATGCGGCTGCCCACCTCAATAACTTTGTTGAACTTTGTGATATGCAAAAATATAAGGATGTAGATGGAGATATTATTAATCTCAAATTGTTTCCTTTCTCCTTGAGATAAAAAGCTAAAGAGTGGTTGATATCCTTGCCTAGAAATAGTATTGATTCTTGGATTAAGTGCAAAGATGCTTTTATTGGAAAATACTACCCTCCTGCTAAGATTATATCTATGAGAAGTGAAATAATGAAATTTAAACAACTTTATAATGAACATGTTGCTCAATCTTGGAAAAGAATGAAATCTTTGGTAAAGAATTGTCCCACTCATGGACTGGCTGCTTGGATGATTATCCAATTTTTTTATGCAGGTTTAAACTTCTCCTCAAGAAACCTGTTGGATTCTACTGTTGGAGGTACCTTTATGACCATTACTTTGGGTGCTGCAACAAAGCTCCTTGATAATATGATGATCAACTATTCTGAACGGCACAGTGAGAGAGCTCCACATGGTAAGAAGGTAAATTATGTTGAAGAAACCTCCTCTTTGAGTGATAAGATTGATGTTATCATGGCTATCCTTGTCAATGGAAAAGCTCATATAGATCCAAATAATGTTCACTTAGCCTATTTAGTTTCTCAAGAAGAGCAAGTTAATGTGAACTTCATTAGAAACAACAATTTCATCAACAATGCTATAGGAATAATTTTGGTAGTAACAACAATTATAGGCCTTATCCTCCTAATATTGGCAATACCTTTGGAAACTCCTACAACAATACTAGAAGTGCTCCATCTAAACTTGAAGTCATTCTCAAAGACTTTATTAGTAAACAACCCACTTTCAACATCACTGTGGAGGAAAAGCTTTTGAATGTTGAGAAAAATATTTCCTCTTTGTCTGAAGCACAGTCCTCTTTGATTAATAAAATGGCTGCTAAACCTGAAACCTTGGAAGTACCTTTGCTGCTACTCATGCTATACAATTTACTATTGATTAAAATGTTAGATTGTTAGCTCAACTACATGCTAAGTGGGAAAGATAAGCTGAAATTTCTAGAAACAATAGTGTTTGTACTATCACCACCACCAATATAGATGCCAGCAAACCATAAGAAATCCCTATTCCTCCTACCACAATGCCTAAACCCAATGATTCTACTACCAGTGATGCTAAGTTTTATTTTGATCTTGATGGTTGCAATATCTCTGAAGTGATTATGTTCCTACAAAAGTTTGCTAGAAGTCCTGATGCTAGTGATATGAATGTGGCTGTCACCAAACACATTACAGATGCTCTCATTAAAATTAAGGAAGAAAAGTTGAAACACAAAGCCTCTATTCCTAGGAAAGTAGAAGATAGTTGGGAACACATCATTATATGTAAGTGAATGATTTTGATCTCAAAGCTTCATGTGACCTTGGTTATAGTGTCTCTATTATGCCTAGAAAGATTTATGAAACGCTTGATTTGCCATCTTTGGAAGATTGCTATTTTGTTGCCGCGACAGCATTTTCGCCACTTTTTGTGTCGCGGCAGAGAATTCATTTGGGGTTTTTTATTGTTTATTTAGTGTTTTGCACTTATCAATGAAGGAACCGTTATATTACACAAGATCATCATGACAATATTATATTCGATACACGGATCGAGTTCATGCACTACATACAAAAGTTGCTCTTTTAAAATCCCTATTGTCTATACACAGCCGAATAGTATTCCCCTTTTGGGTTTAGGACTTCTGCATCCAAGAATCCCGCCAATTCCTCCTGAATTGCTCGTACGCAATCCTTTGGCAGAAGACCGTCCCGTAGACGTTCGATCTGATTTAAAAAAGGAGTCAGCCTATATGAATGAAACTAAACACAATTTGATTGTAATTAAAAACTATAGAAATTGTTTACACACGTGGATTTGCTCTAAATTTCTGCCCTTCTCATCAGACGTCTGCCGGATAAACTCGCAAACATAGTATCCACATAGATTGTTACCTAGTCCCTGTGTCAGGCACTTTACAAGAACATAGTTCAATCAAAATAATAATCAAGCATGATAATAACTGTATCAAAAGTACAATCAAATAGATGCACGGATATAGCTAGTGGTGCTTACATCTAGTGCTTCAAATGTAAGCTCCTCTTTCCAAACACCCCTAGCCTTGTTGGTGAACCGTTTCCAAGCGCTGCCAGGCGAAGAAAACAAATAAAAGAAGTTATTAATTACTTGATATCATAAAATTCATGAACGTTTCCGATATATTGTCGTAATGATTAGAATTACCGCTGGAGGATCATCTGCATGTCCTTCCACTGCTCAAGGGGTTTATGTTTCGAGTCCATGACTAGTACACGCCCTTTGTCAAGTTGAATGATTAATAGAATATAGTGGAAGCTGCGAATGCATAACTAATCCATTATATACTTAACATCGAGTAAGCGAAATAGAAAGTGTATAGAAGACAATAACACTCACTCAAAGTTGTAAGGAAAAAGTATTTCCCTTCTGGTTTCTTGAAACCTTAACGCGTGTACTATATTATCCTTCGTATCCTGGGGGGCTTGTTTTGAGATTAGCTTCATGAACCCAATATGGGTCAATGAAGCCAATGTCATAGATTTGTCCTCTGCTGCATTCGAGAATCTTCATTCTGCATATTATAGTATGATTATATACATGCAATAAACAAGGTGAGATAGCTGGAGACTAAATTAATTATAGAATTAGTACTTACAGACAATAGGCACTGATGATCGATTTGTCCAAGGCGTCTTGATTGAATAATTAAAATAGTTCATCAAATTCAATGGATATCATGTCATCCTTTTCTTTCCCATGATGCTTTTTTGTAACCCTCAGCACTATCCAGTTAGCCCCGGCCTTTGTGGCATGCATGTACCAGTTATGCAATCTTCGCATTTTTGTTGGAAGATTGTTTACCTCCTCAGGTTTGACGAGAGGTTTGCCGAACTGGTATTTGTATGCTACTTCACTCACGGGGAAGTACTCTAACTAGGATAAGTACTGGGCAATACTCATACCTTGAGCAGCGGCAGCTTCTCCGTATTGTGCAACTACCTCTGGATCATACTACTCTTCGGCCCCATATTTGATCGACCCCACATTGGTTTGGGAAATCACCTTGAGAGGGGCGCAAAACTGTTTTGCTTGTTCTCCGAGCTGGGCAACAGATTTCTCGCTTGCATCAGTACTGATCTTCGAGGCTTTTTGTGCCGCATGTGACTTGAGAATAGAACGCTCATAGTCTGATGACAACTTTGGCTCGGGTTGATGAAGAGTCTTTAGCATTTTCAACACTTTGGATTTTTCTTCTTTGGTCTTTGAGGAACTCTGGCTCTTTCCGCCTTAGCTTAGCTTAAGCCGTCATTCCGCATCAACGATCGCCGCAATCTCCTCTTGATCTGATCATAAGATCTCTTGCGAGGAACCTTTGGTACTTTTGGAAGAGGCTCTTGTTTATGTTTCGCGATCGCTTACCACCTTGAGTAGCGATACGCTTCGCTTTTTATCTGAGAACGGCGATGGCTGCGCCGAAGATTGGTGGTGAGGCGGGTGAGGTGACCGGGTGGCGACGAAGATGGCTGCCGCGGCGGCGACGACCTCGCTGGAGACGGGTGAGGCGGTGGCGAAGATGGCCTTGGCGTGTGATTTCGAAGCACGATACATTCCTTTGGCCATAGAATGGTGACGTTTCTTGCGTCTCCCAGTACAGTCACATCCCCTTCACCTGCAGGGTAGTCAAGATCCAAAACTTCAAAGGTGGGAATGATTTCATCCACCCCGACAACAGCGTAGCCCTCTGGAACCGGACGACAGTGGTAAGTTGGTGTGGGTCCAATTGGTAAGCCATAGCCGACCGCCACCTTTATTGATATGTACACAACTTTCACATGTAGCTCGCAGTGTGTCATCTCTGTGATATCATCCACTGGGTAGACAAAAGGAGCCATCATCGGTGCACCATCGTCATCGCCGTTGTCATCACCCGGGACCTCGGTGGAAGCCACACTGCTTTTTAAATTATTCGATAGGCCGGTAGCATCGAATGCAGTGTGCTGCTGAGATGGGCCGGTAGTGCTTTGCTCTTTAAGTGCGTTAATTTCATCTTGTTGTTCCTTTATTCATTCTTCAATTATACGCATTCGCTCTTTCTGACTATCTGCTTCAACTTCCGCCCTGTCCTTTCTCCTCTGACGGCTTCTATCAGGATATTTCTTCCTCTCTTCGGGAAACCCAGTCCTCCATGGTTGGAGCCTCTTGTGCCTTGTGTTCGTCCATCATGTTCCTTATTTCCAAGGGCGAGTGCGAGCTCCTCATTCTCTCTATCGGGAATGAAGTCCCCATCTTTAACAGCCTTTACTGCTTTTCTCATCTTCTCGATTGGCAAGGGGTCTTCTTTATGTCGTATGTTATATATACACTTCCCTTCCAAGTCCAACGTGCCCCCATGCCCGTAAAACCAATTCCTTGCGTTCTACCCAATCGTCTCTGGGGTGATCTTTTTATGCAGTTCATTCTCAAGTTTCTCCCACTTAGGAATGCCACAGAGCCACCTTGCCCCATAGTATGGTGATACTTCTTGTTAGGAGCATTCAGCTTATTCGTTGCAGACATTTTCTTAGCTTTTTCTGATGTATTGTATTTCACAAACTCAGCCCAGAATGGTTTTATCTTCTCAAACTGAATATCCTTGAAATCGGGAGTCTTCTCTTTCACGACATAGTCATGGTGCAATCTTTTCTTCCAGTTTGTGAAACACTGGGCCATCTTCTTCAAAGCCCACTCCCTAACATTAGGCTCCATGGCTCTCCCATGTTCTAAGGCGTCCTCAACTGGATCCTCCGCATTTGGATCCAGCTCTATCTTCGGTAGTTTGAAATTAACCATGAGCCTCTTCCACCGTAAATCTTTGGCGTGGTTAGGGACAAATAAACATGTTCCCTCTTATTCCGCATCAGCAGGCCTATTCTAATTTCGAATGGTGATCAGGATTAAGTCCCTAACGATTACTCCACATTGTGCCACAAATTTGTTTGCGACAACTTCGGGAGCCGTCGATTTGCCGTCTTCAGCGACATCTTCGATCCTGAACCTCTCATGGTCTTGCAACTTTTTGGTTGGGCCTCGTCTGCTCTTTTTAGTATATTTGTTCGATCTGGAGGGCTAAAAGAAGAAAGATCATCGTTACTATTTCTATATAGATAGCAGATGATTAATTAATGAATTAATTATATTACATGCACCTCGCCGGAGCGGTCGTCTTCTCGATTACACAAGGCATCGCCTTCTCCCTCGCGGAAGGCAACACCTTCAACCTCAAACAAGTTGTCTATTCCGGCAAAAACAGGATCACCCTCACCGGAGTTGTTTAGAAACGTTGATACATCTAAATTTTCTTCCCCGCGGATCACACCTTGGATCAACTATTCCTTTTCTTCGTCTTTGACGTGTGGGTCCATATTTTCTGCATAGGTGGAAAAACGAATAAGTCAAAGCGGCTAAGGGAGAAAGTTAGGTACGGTGTTGAGAGATATAAACCCTAATTCAGAGAAACCCTAATATATACATACACAATAATAAAAAATGAAGAGAAACCCTAAACCCTAAACCTAGCTACAAAAAGGAAACTATGTAGTAGATAGGTAACTCTAGCTAAAATCAACTAAAATCAATATTCCGGAGTTCCGAGGGGTGTAAAACCTAGTTCGGAGAAACCTCGGATGCATATGAGAGGGGAACATGAGTATAAGGCTACAAAAGGGAAACTATCCAGCAGATAGGTAACACTAGATACTAACAAAATACCATATTGGAATCAATTTAAGAGGGTTCGAAATGCCCTGGCGAAGGCACATCGTCGAACCCACATGCACCTAAGGGGTATTAATATTCCTTATCTAAGATAGGGTTTTTAAGTTGCTTGACAATGTGAATCGGGTCTGGGGCTACCCACAGTGACTGACTAGTGGGGCCGAAGACTAATAATACCAAACTATCTATCGATAAGCTTAAAGGGAGTAATGCAACAGATAGGACACTCTATCTATCGATGAAAGACCACAGTGGAATTGTATGCATCATGGCAAGAATTGAAATGCTTTCGAAATCATAGGATTTATCATGGTAGGGCTATGCTTGCCTTGCCTGTTGATAGCCGAAAGCAGAGCTTCAGGATCCTTGTACTTGACTTGATTACAGTTGGTCAAGTAATTGTCGTCGAGCTTCAACGGTGTTGATCTCTGGCTTCGATCGATCTCGATATCGTATTCTACCGGGAAGAACCAAACACCGGAAAGAAAGGGAAACAATCAACACATGGCATCGATGCAATGCTCAAGCAAGTATGATGATCTGACAAGTTGAATTGCATTGAAATGTAACCCTAAAGTATGCTCGACAATTAATCGGGGTTCCGAGGGGTGAAAACCATAACTCGGAGAAACTCCGGAATCACATGTGAGGGGTTACTATATTCTTCTAATAAACTTGTTATGAAAGTTGTTTAATCAATTTAAATGGAATTATTGCATCACAGTGACATCATCAATGGGGATACTCAGGTGGGCGACGCCGGTGCCGATTGCGGGCACGCGAGCGAGCGAGACTGGGCTCGTTCGACGCGGCTCATCGAGGGGGACCACAAATTGGCGGCGCTGGACCATTTGGTCGAGGGACTTGCCGGCGGCGAGCACAACTGTGGCGGCGGGGTGAGGCGTACAACGCGGGCTCGATACAGAGAGGATCATATCAACTAAAATAATCATCAAAATCTAATAACATACACCTAAAATCTAAATAATATATACATACACCTAAAATCTAAATATATACATACACCTAAAATCTAAATAATATAAAAATACACCTAAAATCCTAAATCTAATATATACATACACCTGAAATCTAAATAATATATACATACACCTAAAATCCTAAATATAAATATATACATACACCTAAAATATAAATAATATATACATACACCTAAAATCCTAAATCTAAATAATATAACCTAACATCTAAATAATATATATACTATACATACACCTAAAATCTAATATATACATGCATGCATTATACACACTAAAAGGAAGGGCCCTCTTGGTCGTTCATGGTACCGGCGGCGGCGGTGGACGCGGGAGGAGAGGGAGAGGCGGCGGCGGTCAGGGAGGCGAGGGAGAGGCGGCGGGCGGCGGAGCTGGACACGGGCGGCGGTGGCGGTCGGAGTGCGTGGATGGACGACGGAGACGGAGGGTGGCCGGAGACGGAGGATGGAGGCGGTGGACACGGTCGGCGGTCGGGGAGGAGAGGGAGATGCGGAGGGCGGCGGTGGCGGCCGGAGCGCGTGGCGATGGACAACGGAGATGGAGGGCGGAGACAGTAGGCTGGCGCACGGCTGAAGGCGAGGCAGCGGCAGCCGACGACGGGCGTGAAGCCTGTCGGCGTCGTGGGGATCGGGGGCGGCGTTCCTATGCGTGCGTCGAGAAATGAGATGGGGAAGAAGAAGAAGAGGCGCGCAAGTTATAACGCAGGGAGCATACGTCCCGGTTGGTGGCTCCAACCGGGACTAAAGGGTCACACGTCCCGGTTGGAGCCACCAACCGGGACGTATACTCCAATTTTTTCAGCAGATAAAGGGTCGCGCGCGAAGGGGGTCTTTAGTCCCATTTGGTGGCTCCAACCGGGAGATATGCCCCTGTTTTCAAATTTTTTCAGGTATTTTCTCTCTGTTCACGCCTTATTTTTTATTTTGGGGTTTAAATTTGTAATGTTTTTTAAATGATAATTACTTTGGAATTTAGAAAAACTTTAAACATAAAAAGTGTTTGAATTTGAATAACTAATTCGAAACCATTTTCTGTTTTTAAAAATAATTCATGTAACCATTTAAACTATGAACCATTTAAAATTAATAATGAAATAACTTATATTTTTTGAATATTAATTTGGAATTTAGAAAAACTTTAAACATAAAAAGTGTATGGATTTGAATAAATAATCCAAAACCATTTTCTATTTTTAAAAAATAATTAATGTAATCATTTAAAATTAAAAATTAATTAACTTATATTTTTTAAATATTAATTTGGAATTTAGAAAAACTTTAAACATAAAAAGTGTTTGGATTTGAATAAATAATTCAAAACCATTTTCTGTTTTAAAAAATAATTAATGTAACCATTTAAAATATGAACCATTTACAATTAAAAATGAATTAACTTATATTTTTTAATAGTAATTTGGAATTTAGAAAAACTTTAAACATAAAAAGTGTTTGGATTTGAATAATTAATTCAAAACCATTTTCTGTTTTTAATTTGGATTTGAATTAACTTATATTTTTTATATATTAATGGGCGGAAAAAAGGACGGAAAATAATGGGCGAAAGAAAATTTGATTAGGATAGAATCGAATTAAAGTACATAACGCAACTAACACAAAGTTACATAGAAGAACTGAAAATTAAGATACATGGCCGATTAAGCCACAATCACCGAACTTGTTTTGCAATGTTGGAATGATTCACCATGCTCCGCCTACACCTGTAATACTCGCCATCAGAAGTTGTCTTACTCGCGTCCATCATCGCCGCCGCCGGCCGTCGGGGTCGTTGAATCTTGAAGGCTGAGTACGAAATGGGCTGAATTGAGGGGCTAGAGTCGGCGGCCATGTCATAGGCCATGACGCTCTGGAGAGTCCGGTCGCGCCACCACAGCCGTCGGCCGGCCTCGTTGAAGTTCGGAGGAGGTGGGTCGTCCTCCTCGTGCTTGGCGAGCGCCCTCTCATGCCGATCCACGAAGAAGGCTTCCCAAGTCGGGATGCCATCCGGGATTCCTCCGCTGCTCCGGCGTGAGCTCTAAGTAGTAGTGGTTCATGATGGCCATCCGACGCGCCACACATAGAGTGACAGGAGGAACCGGCACGCCTCCGGCGCTCAACAACCAGCCGACAGGGACACAGTAGCCCGGCGGGCAGGGGTAGTTCGAGGCGCAAAGCGCCTCCGCGTCCCTGGGAGTTAGTGCTATGGTGGAAGTCATGGGAAAGAGTGATGAGGTTGCAGATATGAGTCTAGAGATGTGCAATAACAATGGAGGCCAATCCTACATATATATATATATAGTGAGAAATGGCAGGAAGATAACAGGAGAAAAGAACTGGTGGGAAGAACCGGCGGGAAAAACTGGCGGGAAGAAATGGCAGAAGAACTCGCGGGAAAAAATGGTGGGAAGATCATGTACCTGTAGTACAAACCGGACCCACTTCCTATCGATTCGGCAGACATTTGTCCTTTTTACCCGGGATGGAAGAAAAGTTTTGAGATGTACCAGTTGGGAGATAGTCCATGTAAGGTGGTCTAGTATTTTAGGAAAATGGGACGATAGCATTCTGAAACGGCATTTTGGTGGTTACTTCACAAAACGACCGTTTTTTTGCGCTCGGAAAATGGAAAAGGGCTTTTCCGTGCGACAAAAAGGAAAACGTCCTCCTGCAACATTGTTCTCCATACCAATTTCCACACACATGCATAATATGGGCACAACATCACAAACTATGCCGTGATTCAGCACATAACATCGGTCATTTGGACCGAAAGCCATGAAACCTCGAACATGATAGGTCATTTTGTGAAGGTTTTTTCGAAACATGATAAATATACCAATTCTGGTATTTTTCCATTCAACTATGTAACATAATATGACACCATGCGAAGGATTTTCATTGTTCGGATTTTTTTGAATTTATTATGCCCGTTTTGAATTATCTGAATTTCTAACTATGGTCGAACCGGTGTGCATGAAGATAGGGGACGAGCATCGTTAGAACTTGCATTGGATCTCTAAAGAAACCACATATTGCAAGTCTAAAAATGATTTTTTCAAAAAATCACGGGCGATAGATCATGTACTTGTAGTACAAAGCGGACCCACTTCCTATCGATTCGGCAGAAATTTGTCCTTTTTACCCGGGATGGACGAAAAGGTTTGAGATGTCTCGGTTGGGAGATAGTCCATGTAAGGTCGTCTAGTATTTTAGGAAAATGGGACAAGAGCATTCAAGCGGCATTTTGGTTACTTCACAAACGACTTTTTGCGCTCGGAAAATGGAAAAGGGCTTTTCCGACAAAAAAGGAAAACTTCCTCCTGCAACATTGTTCTCCATACCAATGTCCACACACATGCATAATATGGGAACAACATCACAAACTATGCCGTGATTCAGCACATAACATCGGTCATTTGGACCGAAAGCCATGAAACCTCGAACATGATAGGTCATTTTGTGAAGGTTTTTTCGAAACATGATCAATATACCAAGTCTGGTATTTTTCCTTTCAACTATGTAACATAATATGACACAACGCGAAGGATTTTCACTGTTCGGATTTTTTTGAATTTATTATGCCCGTTTTGACTTATCTGAATTTCTAACTATGGTCGAACCGGTGTGCATGAAGATAGGGGACGAGCCTCGTTAGAACTTGCATTGGATCTCTGAAGAAACCACATATTGCAAGGCTAAAAATGATTTTTTCAAAAAATCACGGGCGATAGATCAAGTACCTGTAGTACAAAGCAGACCCACTTCCTATCGATTCAGCAGACATTTGTCCTTTTTACCCGGGATGGACGAAAAGGTTTGAGATGTCCCGGTTGGGAGATAGTCCATGTAAGGTCGTCTAGTATTTTAGAAAAATGGGACGGTAGCATTCTGAAACGGCATTTTCGTGGTTACTTCACAAAACGACCCTTTTTTGCGCTCGGAAAATGGAAAAGGGCTTTTCCGTGCGACAAAAAGGAAAACTTCCTCCTGCAACATTGTTCTCCATACCAATGTCCACACACATGCATAATATGGGAACAACATCACAAACTATGCCGTGATTCAGCACATAACATCGGTTATTTGGACCGAAAGCCATGAAACCTCGAACATGATAGGTCATTTTGTGAAGGTTTTTTCGAAACATGATCAATATACCAAGTCTGGTATTTTTCCTTTCAACTATGTAACAAAATATGACACCATGCGAAGGATTTTCACTGTTCGGATTTTTTTGAATTTATTATGCCCGTTTTGAATTATCTGAATTTCTAACTATGGTCGAACTGGTGTGCATGAAGATAGGGGACGAGCATCGTTAGAACTTGCATTGGATATCTGAAGAAACCACATATTGCAAGTCTAAAAATGATTTTTTCAAAAAATCACGGGCGATAGATCATGTACACCGTAGTACAAACCGACCCACTTCCTCGATTTGGCAAACATTTGTCCTTTTACCCGGATGGACGAAAAGGTTTGAGATGTCCGTTGGGAGATAGTCCATGTAAGGTGGTCTACTATTTTAGTAAAATGGGACGGTAGCATTCTGAAACATTTTGGTGGTTACTTCAAAACGACCTTTTGCGCTCGGAAAATGGAAAAGGGCTTTTCCGTGCGACAAAAAGGAAAACTTCCTCCTGCAACATTGTTCTCCATACCAATGTCCACACACATGCATAATATGGGCATAACATCACAAACTATGCCGTGATTCAGCACAGAACATCGGTCATTTGGACCGAAAGCCATGAAACCTCGAACATGATAGGTCATTTTGTGAAGGTTTTTTCGAAACATGATCAAAATACCAAGTCTGGTATTTTTCCTTTCAACTATGTAACATAATATGACACCACGCGAAGGATTTTCATTGTTCGGATTTTTTTTGAATTTATTAAGCCCGTTTTGAATTATCTGAATTTCTAACTATGGTCGAACCGATGTGCATGAAGATAGGGGATGAGCATCATTAGAACTTGCATTGGATCTCTGAAGAAACCACATATTGCGAGTCTAAAAATGATTTTTTCAAAAAATCACGGGCGATTGATCATGTACCTGTAGTACAAACCGGACCCACTTCCTGCCGATTCGGCAGACATTTGTCCTTTTTTACCCGGGAAGGTTTAAGATGTCCCGGTTTGGAGATAGTCCATGTAAGGTGGTATAGTATTTTAGGAAAATGGGACGGTAGCATTCTGAAACGGCATTTTTGTGGTTACTTCACAAAACGACCCATTTTTACTCGAGAAAATGGAAAAGGGCTTTTCCATGTGACAAAAAGGACAACTTCCTCCTGCAACATTGTTCTCCATACCAATGTACACACACATGCATAATATGGGCACAACATCACAAACTATGCCATGATTCAGCACATAACATCGGTCATTTCGACCGAAAGCCATGAAACCTCGAACAAGTCTGGTATTTTTCCTTTCAACTATGTAACATAATATGACACCACGCGAAGGATTTTCATTGTTCGGATTGTTCTAAAAATGGGACGGTAGCATTCTGAAACAGGATTTTCATTGTCGACACCACGCAGAGGGATTTCGGTAGGCTGGGCCAGGCAGCACTAATGATAGGGGTGAGTGTCGTCATTATGTCGTGCGGCGTGTACCTTGTCCCGGTTGGTGTCACCAACCGGGACTAAAGATGAACCTGTTGTCCCGGTTGGAGACACCAACCGGGACAAAACACGAGTCAACACTAATAATAGGGGTGAGTGTCGACATTATTTCGTAAGTATCGACACTATGCCGAGTTGCTTGTACTATAAATAGGAATCCTTGCGAGTCCAGTCCTCCAGCCAGTTTGAGGCATCTCCAAGATGGTTTTCGAGAGCAGGGACACCACTACGCGATTTCGGGGAGATGCCGGAGCCCGATCCTCGGCATCTCCAGAAACTTGTCATAGAGGCACTCCCTAATATGTGAAATTAGTTAGCTCCTAGGTGTATTGATCTAGTTAGAGAAGTTACAAGCTGCAAGATGGTTTTGAGAGCGAGGACACCACTACGACCAGTTTGAGGAGATGCGGATCCAGTCCTCCGGCATCTCGAAGAAACTGGTCATAGAGGCACTCCCTAATATGTGACCGCGCGCGTTTGGAGATCAGATCTTAATGGTAAGTACGAATCGGGACAACTTCTTCATAGTCCCGGTCCAGCCGCAAAAACAGGACTAACACTCAAGACATTTATTAATATTAACAAATGAAACTACAAAACCGGGACTAAAGGCCCCCCTATATATAGTCCTGGTCAAGCCACAAACCACGAAAGATATCCTTCGGTCAAGCCACAAACCGCGAAAGACATGAACTAGAGCTACATAATATGAGCATGAACTTCTTGGCCTATGTCCTTCCTTATGATCGCTTCAGACGTAACCATGGAGCATCTTCTTTACTTAACGGAATGCTTGGGTCAGTTTTCACTGTGAAGGGCGGAATTTCATCAAACTTATTATAATCTTCTGACATGTCTATCTTGTCCTCGATTCCCACGATGTTTCTTTTCCCTGAAAGAACTATGTGACGCTTTGGCTCATCATATGATGTATTCGTTTGCATATTTTTTCTTTTTTTGGTCTGGAGGACATGTCCTTCACATAGAAAACCTGACACACATCAGTGGCTAGGACGAATGGTTCATCTCTATAACCAAGATTGTTGAGATCCACTATTGTCATTCCGTACAACTGGTCTATCTTTACCCCTTCCACATTCAGGTTGACACATTTGCAGCGAAACAAAGGGACCTTAAAAGAGACTCCATAGTCTAGTTCCCATATCTCCTCTATGTAACCATAATATGTGTCCTTTTGTCCATTCTCGTCTATTGCATCAAAGCGGACACCACTATTTTGGTTGGTGCTCTTTTTATCTTGGGCGATCGTGTAGAATGTATTCCCATTTATTTCGTACCCTTGGAAATTCAATACAGTAGAAGATGGTGACACAGCCAACAAGTATAGCTGATCTCCAATAGTGGTGTCATTCAAGAGATGTGTCCACATACAACCACCGAAAGACTTCATGTGTTCATCTGTAATCCATGATTCAGGCTTCCCCGGGTTTTTGGAGCGTACAATATTCTTGTGTTCCTCGATATACAGAGCTGCCAAGGTGGAATTATGTAGAACTGTGTAGTGTGATTTAGTGAAAGAATCCCCGTCCCTACATATCATTGCTTTCTTTCCCAGCGTGCCTTTTCCACTTAGTCTTCCCTCATGCCGCGAGTCAGAAACACCAATCGGCTTAAGGTCAGGAATAAAGTTAACACAAAACTCAACGACCTCCTCTGTTCCATATCCCTTGGAGATGCTTCCTTCTGGTCTAGCACGGTTATGAACATATTTCTTTAAGACTCCCATGAACCTCTCAAAGGGGAACATATTGTGCAGAAATACCAGACCGAGAATGGCAATCTCTTCCACTTGGTGAACCAGGAGATGCGTCATAATATTGAAGAAGGATGGTGGGAACACCAATTCAAAACTAACAAGACATTGTACCGAATCCTTCTGTAACCTTGGCAGAATATCTGGATTGATTACCTTCTGAGATATTGCATTGAGGAATGCACACAATTTCACAATGGGTACTCGAACATTTTTCGGTAGAAGCCCCCTCAATGCAATCGGAAGAAACTGCATCATAATCACGTGACAGTCATGAGACTTCAGGTTTTGGAACTTTTTCTCTGCCATATTGATTATCCCCTTTATATTAGATGAGAAGCCCGACGGCACCTTGATACTGTAAAGGACTTCAAAAAAGATTTCCTTCTCTGCTTTGGTAAGAGCATAGCTGGCACGACTTAAGTGACGCCTTTATCCGTCTTGTTATGTGTATGCATGTTCTTTGGGTCTTTCAAAATTTGTTGGTCCTCCCGTGCTTCTGGTGTATGTTTTGTCTTCCCATACACGCCTAGGAATCCTAGCAGGTTCACACAAATATTCTTCGTCACGTGCATCACGTCGATTGAAGAGCGGACACACAGGACTTTTCAATATGGCAGCTCCAAAAATATAGATTTCTTCTTCCACATGAGTGCGTGTCCTGTACCAACGTCGTTCGGAACTGATTGACCGTCGGGACCCTTTCCAAAGATTACTTCTATGTCCTTGAACATACCAAATACATCATCACCAGCAGGGAGTTCAGGCTTCTTCCGGTGATCTGCCTCACCTTTGAAATGCTTGCCTTTCTTTCTTACGGGATGATTGGTCGGAAGAAATCGTCGATTCGCCAGGTACACAACCTTCTTGCATTTATGCAAATATGTACCTTCATTCTTATCTAAACAGTGTGTGCATGCCTTATATCCCTTGTTTGTCTGTCCTGAAAGGTTACTAAGAGCAGGCCAATCATTGATGGTTACGAATAACAACCCTCGTAGATCAAATGTCTCATGTTTGTTCTCATCCCACGCACGTACACCTGGTTTGCCCCACAACTGTAAGAGTTCTTCAACTAATGGCCTAAGGTACACATCAATGTCGTTGCCCGGTTGCTTCGGGCCTTGGATGAGTACTGGCATCATAATGAACTTATGGTTCATGCACAACCAAGGAGGGAGGTTATAGATACATAGAGTCACGGGCCAGGTGCTGCGACTGCAGCTCTGCTCCCCAAAAGGATTCATGCCATCCGTACTTTGACCAAACCATAAGTTTCTTGCGTCACCTGCAAAGTCTAGGAAGTCTCTCTCAATTTTTCTCCACTGTGACCCATCAGCAGGGTGTCTCAACTTCCTGTCTTTCTTACGGTCTTCTTTGTGCCATTGCAACAACCTGGCATGCTCTTTGTTTCTGAACATGCGTTTCAACCTTGGTATTATAGGAGCATACACATAACCTTAGCAGGAACCCTCTTCCGGAGGGGCTCTCCCTCAACATCACCAGGGTCATCTCGTCCGATCTTTTACCGCAACGCATTGCATACCAGGCATTTATCTAAATTATCATACTCCTTACCGCGGTAGAGGATGCAGTCATTAATGCATGCATGTATCTTTTTCACATCTAATCCTAGAGGACAGAGAGTCTTCTTTGCTTCGTAGGTACTCTCGGGAAGTTCTTTATGTTTTGGAAACTTCGGCTTCATTATTTTCAGCATCTTTTCAAATGAGGATTCAGTTGGACCACACTCTGCCTTCCATCGCAACAATTCCAGTGTGGTACCGAGCTTTGTGCTGCCATCTTCACAATTTGGGTACAACAATTTCTTGTGATCTTCTAACATGCCCTCTAACTTCAACTTCTCATTTTCTGTTTCACAGTCTCGCTTTGCATCAGAAATGACCCTACCAAGTTCATCAGCCGGCTCATCTGATGCACTTCTACACCTCCTTCCTCTCCATTGTCTTCCATTGCAGTATCAGTGTATTCAGGAAACATATGATGATAGTTGTTATCATCATCTTCTTCTTCACCATCTTCCATCATAACCCCTCTTTCCCCGTGCTTGGTCCAGCAATTATAGTTGGGCATGAAACCTTTCATAATCAGGTGGCCGCGAATGATTTTCGAGGAAGAGCACTCCTTGTTGTTTCGACATTGAACACATGGACAACATATAAAACCATTCTCTTTGTTTGTCGTAGCCACATCGATAATTTTTTCCACGCCTTTCATATACCCGGCTACGCGCCGGTCATCGTACATCCATTCCCGACCGTTCATCTGCATCATATAAGTAAGTTTATCAAAAAACAGGACATCATAAATAGTGAAATGACCAATTCACATCGACACATGCATTGTATCCATGACAGAGAAAAGATAAGATTGCTAACCTCGATCGAGGGAAATAAAGAGGAGAAAGCTCAAGTGCGTCTCGGACACCTTCTATATTTTTGTTCTATGAGAAATTGAACGGGATTATTCACTCAAACATTTCATCAAACACCTTGAATGCATGCATAGGGGAGAAAAAACTAGCACACCCCTCACACCTTCCACCAAGATAAAAAACAGAGTGGAGGCAGAGGGGGCTGGGGCGTTGCATTTATAGAGGGCGGGATCATACGTCCCAGTTGGAGCCACTAACCGGGACTAAAGGTGTGTGCTCTAGCCCCCTCTGCCACGTGGCTGTTGCCAAACCTTTAATCCCGGTTGGTGGATCCAACCGGGACGTATGCCCCCTTACCAACCGGGACGCATGCCTCCGGGCCCCGTGCCGCCGAATCGACGGCCAAAGATTAGTCCCGGTTGGTGGCGCAACCGGGACTAATGCTCTGAGGGGGAGCGAATGGATGGCCTGTTTTCTACTAGTGTGATGTTCATGTTATGGTCAATGCCTATGTCCCTGTTGATTTCTATGTTTTGGATGTTGAATATAATGCTTCTTTACCTATTACTTTGGGAAGACCTTTTCTTAGAACTGTTGGTGCCATCCTTGATATGAAAGAAGGCAACATTAAATATCAATTTCCATTCAAAAAGGTATTGAACACTTCCCTATGAGAAGAGATAAGTTGCCTTTTGCTCCTCCTTTGAAAGAAAGGTTTGATGTTAATGCTTCTTCATTTGAAAATACTTGATTCTTGCTTCTTGTGCCTAACTTAAAGGCGTTAAAGAAAAGTACTTCTTGGGAGATAACCCAATATTTTTCTTGAGTCTTGCTATTACTTCTATAATAACCTATCATTATCCTTTTTATTTGATTTTTGTGCCAAGAATAACCTCTAATGAGAGAGAAGTAAGATTTGGGGAGTTGCTATCCCAAAACAGATTTTTGTGCTCCACTGTAAAATTCATGTAAAATCTCTATAAGTCAGATTGAGCTGTAATTTTCTGAATAAATCTCCTAGGTTGTTATATATCTTTAGTTAGTGCAACACTTTTTGATTTGAGCAACAAAAGGTATTCGAAAAAACCGGTCTCTACCTACTGGTGTTTTTTGACAGATTTCTGCCATTATTTGCATTTGCTTCTTATTGATTCCTTTTTGGGTTCTTTTGGGAAATTGAGCTTTTTGAGTGAATTGCTACAGTAGCTTGTGTCTTTAGTGAAAGTTTTACTGTTTTGAAACTTAACCCCAAAGGTCTATTATCTTTTGAATACACAGATGTTGCTAATGAAGATTGTGTGAAGTTTTGTATGAAGAAAAATTTGCAGGTGTAGAGGAAGAATGGTGTAATGTGATGAAGAATGGACAAAAGCTCAAGCTTGGGGATTCCACCCCGTGTCACCCCAAGAAATATTCAAGAGGTACAAGCGTCAAAGCTTGGGGATGACCAAGGCATCCCCTTCTTCATCAATAAAAATCTCATGTCTTTCTAGACACTTCGTTTTTATTGTTTCATGCATAGTTGTATTGTTCTTAGAGCGTCTTAGTTTTTGTTTTTGGTGTTTTTTTGCTTGAATAAAGTAGTTTGGACCCCCATTCTTGATGTGTTGTTTCAAATAAGTTGATTGGTGTTGGAAAGGAGTAGGTAGTTCTTGCTTAGTAGTACAGAAGGAGGTTGCTTTGACTGTGACTTAGACTTTATCATGTCATGCTAGATGTTTTTTTGACCGTATTCTTAGTGATTATTGTTGTAGCATGACCTGTTCCAAAAAATCAGGATTGCTTAATGTTCTTTGAAGAATCATGTGTTGTTTTAGCATACAAAAGCATAGTATTGTGGTATTCTCCTTTGATGCTTTGTTTGTGTTGACTTGGCACATGCTCACACCATGTTATGACTATGAACAAGTCACCTTAGCCTCTACGATCATTTAGTTTTTGACTTGTGGTACCACTTTATGTTTGATTAGTAATGTTTTGTCACTCTGCATGATTATGGCCATTATTTCTCTCTTAGTTGGTCACTCCCAGTCTTTTGCTAGACTCCACTTGTATGAGTAATCTCTACTCATGCATCCAACTCCCAAGAAACCAAGTTCTTCCAAAGTGTCCACTATAAATTCCTATGCATGGTGTGTTACACCATTCCAAGTATATTCTTGTTTCATCTATCTTCCAATTAAAAATTCACTTTGTTATGTGAAAAATTAGTGATTAAAGCTCTGACAAACTTGATGGCACACTTTATTTTTCTTGCCCCTAATAAACTTGAACCATTGTGTGTCACATCCCAAGATTTTCCAAATCTTGTAATGTGAAAAATAAATGAATAAAATAAAACTTTGATGATTTTCAGAGTGAGAAGAAACTTTTTGAATTCAAATGGGAACCTTCAAACCTATTTTGATCAAGATAAATCCTAAAGGGATTTAAGAGAGATAAATAGACAATAAAGCAAAAAATATTTGGAATTACTATTTTGAATCTTTTAATAAAAAGATTTGGTTTTCAAAAGCAAAGGATAGATTTTTAGATAAGGAATATTTTATAAAGCCAAACTAAAACTTGGCCAAGCATTTGAAATAAAAATATTTCTATTTGATAAAAAAATAGTAAAGGTTTATTTAAATAAAATAATAAGGATTTAATATCCAAGTTTATTAAAAATAAAGGTTTCACTATTTTAATTAAACACCAAAACTTATTTATTTATTTTAAACAAGTTTTCCAAGTATTCTTTATTTTCAAATATAACCTACTGATTTGGTTTTGAAAATATTTAGATTTTAATAGAGATTTTAAATAAATCAAAACCCATTTGATTTAATAACTAATGTCCATTTTATTTAATTATAAATGGACCCTAAAATAAAAATACTATTTTATTTTGGGACTTTGGAATGTTGTTGTTAAACAGAACCAAAACCCAATACAAGTGTGGTGATTGTTTGAATTAATTTGAATGCTTGAATGGTTGTTTGAATTTCAAAACAGAAAATTGAATTAGAAAAAGATAAAGCAATTAGAAAGAAAAAATAGAATCAGACAGCAGCCCAACCCACCTGGCCCAGGAAGCCCACTCGCGGCCCAGTATCTCTCCCCCTCTGCGAAATGTTTTCCACTTAAACTCGCACCCGCAGGGCAACTGACTGGTGGACCCTCTATTCTCTCTCACTCCCTCGCTGGCAGCAAGGTCCCACCTCTCCTGTTCATCGTCTTCAACCCCCCAAACCGCGCCCTGCCGTTGCAAGCCAGTAACGCCGGCGATCAATTCGCGTTAATCATGACCATTACTCCCCGTGCGACCACGCGGTATTAAACGTCTCCCTCTCCTCCCCATTTCCCCTCTGTCGCCATAACCTACACGCCACCAGGCTACGCTAATTTCACCAGCAACCCCTCACTGCTCCGACGAGCTCCCTCCTCGATTCTCGCCGAACCTCTCCACCCCTTGCCTTCCTAAGCACACCGTCGTGATCGCCACTCCCAGGCGCATCTGTCTGTGCCTTCCATTTACTCGCGGGAGCCCCAAAACGTCGGCAACCACCTTGACTGAGCGCTGCCACGTCTGCTACTATCTCTGACGACCTTCCCTGGTAAGAACCGACCACTCCGCGCCCTCTCGATCACGCACGCGTCATCGCCTTGACCTTACGCGTCTAACCATGCCCTCTGTTTGCCTTCTCGTGATCCGTAGCGTCGACCTCAACGACCACCAGACAAACCCGACGCCAGGAGCAACTCTGGCGAGCCATTAACCTCACCCATGTGCGCCCCTCGTCGAACCAACAACACTTTGAGCTTCCCCACGCTACTGCGAACACGGTAAGCATCCTCGTTATCCTCCTTGCTTCCTGCATCGCCAGCTCCACCATAGGCAGACTCGCCGCCGTCAGCGCCGCCCGAGTATGGTCGATTAGATGTACACCGTTAGATTTTGATCCTGTGGTTAGGAATAGAACCTGAGCGAAAGGGTATGAGCACGTCTGAGCCGCGCGATCTGTTTAGATCCAATGGCTGTAGTTGCGTGATCCGTGCGAACCGGTATCGACCAGTAGCATCACGCCGCGTGGCACCAGACGATTTAAAACAGAATTTGAAAACAGATTTAGATGCAAATTTGAAACCCTTGTAACTTTTGATCCACACGTCCAAAATTTGCAAACTTTATATCAATGGAATCAGTGGAACAAGACCTAGCCAACCATGCAATGTGTTTAGTAAAAAGTTTCTGTTAGATTGATTGTTTTTGCAGAAACATTTGTATGCTTGTTTAGGTTATAAAAATTATTCCAAAATGATTTTGAGGTTGAAATCTTTGCAAATTGGTTTGTTGTGAACCTACTGACCCTAGAACGAACCTATGGATTTAAAAAGGTATTTGGTGAAGATTAGAATTGAATAATTGAATTATCCCATTTCTAGTTAATTAAAAATATTGATTTTGTTATGGAAATGACTTTGGAGCAAAAACTTTGGGAAAATGATTTGGATTAAACCTACTGACCCTAAACACCAAGTTTTGAGAATTAAAAACTTATTTGGTGAACAACATAAAGTTGTTGCTTTGATAAAAACATTTTCCACCACATAAAATAATGATTGGATTTAAAAATGGTTTATGGATAAAACCTTTTTGCAAATGACTTTGCCACTTTGCAAAATGACCATTTTGAAACTTTACAATGTGTAGAGCCTAGAAGAGACCACCTTGGCAAATAAAACTACCTTTTGCATGCTTGCATGCATGATATAGTTCCTATTATTTTATGTGTGATGATTTGTTTGTTTGATTATTGGTTGGAATGCTAGTTGATATTGTGTTTTGCTTGATCGAATTGTAGTGAAGTTAGAAAAGTGTGAAACTAGCAAGATCAAGAAGTGAACCAACATTCCCTTCCAAAAAGGAAAGTTACACTATCATTCAAAAGTCCTACTATTTTCATAATACTTAGTGGATTTTTGAAACATGCATGAAAATAATTTCTATACTTATGCTATGCTAAATCCTAATAGGATTCCCTATATATTCCTTAGTGAAAACATTGTAGTTGTAAAATTCTTAGCCGTGCTAAATATTTTGAGAAGAGATTCATGTTGAGATTTTATGAGGTTGAGAAAAGACTGGTGTTTTTATATAATAAAACAAGTACTCAATGAACCACCTAGGTGGACAAGGTTACTCCAGTTTTGGACAAGGTGGCAACAAAAGGAACCATGTCGATGGCAATCTCTTTGTGTTGTGCACCAAAAGAAAACCACCCAGGGACTTAGAGATTGAACATTTTTCTCCAGTTGTGGCTTTCGTATAGCCACATGCTACATATGGCTCTGGCTTAGTCAACTACATTGGGAAGACCCATGCATTGTCCTGTGTAATTGAAAATGAGGGAACTCAAACCCTACATGGGTGCACGAAGATAAGCTAGCAATGGTGTATGGGAGGACCTCTGGAAAGACTTCGTCACATTCTCAATCACAAGATTCCATCTTGGTGAGTACCAATCCAGCGGCCACTGGTGGCAACAAGATGAGAGTGTGTCATGTGGGTAAAGTGTACAACTTCTGCAGAAGATAATAAAATATAAGTACTTAGCCGTGTCCCCGGTTATGGACAATACTGAGCAACTAAAGTTTGAAGCTATGGGAAATCTCGACATTCCAAGTTCTAAAAGAAAAACTTTTAAGTGATAACAAAAGACTTGCAGCACTTGGGGGTACCAAGGAGCTCAAGAGGATTTGATAAAACTTGGTGCACATGGGGATTTACCAAGGAGCTCAACAGATTTTGATAAAAACTTAAAGTACTTGGGGTGTACCAAGGAATTCAAGAGATTTTGACAAAGACTTAAAACACTTGGGGATTTACCAAGGAGTTCAGAAAGATTTGACAAAAGATCAAAACCATTTTGAAAATATAGGATAAATTATTGCTTTCTACAAATGAGCCTAAAACCCTACCTAGCCAAATATGCATGTAATGATAGGATCCAATTATATTTCTACATAGTAGTGAAACTTGCCAATACAATTCAAATGTATTGACCCTTTGTAACACCCTCAGAATCGGACCTATGCAAGTTTGAGCAAAATTCGCCAAACCCACATAGAAACGATTCAAAGGTGCCCACCAGGCACTTTCGTATGGTGGAAAAGCGAAATAGCATTACACAGTCCTCGATGGGACCCATGAGCAGATATATATACAACACGACTCCATGAGTCAAGAATACAAATATACGTAACAAAGATCCAAATCACCTTGAAAACGATAGGCGTCGTCTACGGACAAGATGCAAATGGGGCTAAGAGCCACGAAGAATAACCAATGGCGTCCATAACTGCCCGCCAAGCGGGAAGGGTAACCGCTAACGACGCCGATCTCAAAACCTGCTTAAACAAAGGGTGCCGACAAAGGGCAAAGGAAAAGGGGAGCGTCGATCGAGGCGATGCAGCGAGCTAGAATTGCGGTCGCCTACATAGGTATGGTGGATCAAGCGGCGGCAGATGGACCGAACAACCTATAGAGACTCGATACAATGGCGTTTATCAGAGAGGGGTAAGAATGACCTATCCGGATCCAACCTGAGGCTAACACCAAACAAACCCATCCTGATGTTTCCCCCTCGAGACCAAACGAGGAAGTCAACCGAGGAACTCACGCAGCTGGCAGTTTTACTGATTCAGTTATAGTTGCGGCACTTTACTAGTCAGGTTTAGATAATCGTCCTGATAAAGTAAGCAGTGGGTACTTTTAGTTAACCATTCCGTGATAGTTGCAGCAATTACTAATCAGGTACAGATAGCATGAGATAAACCCAAAACCCGGCAGTTGTTGGTACTTTTATTCAGCCATTCCGTTGTAGTTGCAACACTTACTAGTCAGGTACAATGGTCGCAAGCGACACTCCAAACAAGCAATTGTGGGCAGTATTAATTAGCCATTCCATTATAGTGAAGCTGATTACTAGTCATTATAAGTCAAATTTATAACAATAAACTTTAGTTATGCTTGTCTATGATCGAGATACTGTGCTCCAAGTCGTCCATAACCGCGGACACGGCTTTCAGAAAGATTTAACCCGGCCGGGGTGCACAAATAGCAACACACACACGATCAACCTCGGAAAAACCAAATCAAAACCCAACGAGGTCTTCACGACAGAGCAATCACAAGATTCAGAAATATTTCAGGGGCCACCCATTGAGTAGAACCGCAAGTAAGCAAGCTCGAGACGGACTCAAGGTTTGTCAATGGTCAGAAACGATCGGGAACCCGAAAGTGTGGCTGGGCTTGTCGATACCCTGAAACATTCCGCTTACCTAACAAGATAAAGGTGCTCGCACAATTTAAATAAAGCAGTAGCATGGCATAGGTACAGGATAGTAAATAAAACCTCAAACTAGTTTGTGGCCCCAAGAAATAAGACGGAAGCAAGCTCTGGCTAAGGGGGGCCCATACTCCCCATATGTGGATAGCGATAAATCAAGAATTATCAAGTACTCGGGTCCCAGGACACAAGTGGGCTCGAAACCAAATATTATCTATCACCCACCGATGCCTCTGCTTATTTCAATTTTAGTTGTTAAACAGGAGTTAAAGTGAACGATAAGTAAAACTATGATTATCTCCATCATCAACATGCGGCAATACATCAACAACTGTGGCACTTGACGACACGCAACAGCACTTGAGCCAGCGACTACGACGCGCAAGTCCAACTATCTACCAAACAACAGGTAATAGGATGTGTCCAAGGCAATATAGGGCTGCACGGTAGATCACGGGTACGGAAACTAAAGCATCGCAACACAGATAGCAATAGATCAACAGGAGGGAAGTAAATACTATAAAAGTAAGATAGGTAGAAAGGGAGATGCTACTTTGAAAACATTGTCGAAGGGTTCAACCGAAGATCGGGGCGAAGCTCACATCAACTCAACGGCCTTATCCGCGAAGAAGTAAAACACTAGAAGAAACACCGGATGCACTATTTAATACAACGGCAGAAGATCGGCATGATGCATGTATGATGGATGACATGGCAAAGGTGCGATGCAATTAGGCCATATTAAGCGGAACCGGGGTCCGACAATTAGTTAGGTGGTTCATGTTATTTACCTACCCCGCAAATTAAATGTTGTTTGAACAAGATAAAATATAGCACCGGTTCACTATGCAAATTTCAATGAGGCCAATATGAGACTAGATTTGCCCGCATATGGGCCCCATATTTAATTATTAGGTGAATCGGCAAACTGCCCCAAACTACACAAATATGCATGCGAGTATGAAAATTAAGTATGCATCAAGTTCCATATATGGCGTTTATAAAATAGGGCTCGGGAAAAGGGTTCACACATTGGGGGGTCTCAGCGATCTTGGGTTCCGGGGTTCGGGGTCGGTCTCAGGGTCCAGGGTTCGACGGAGCGTTCACGGATTACTGGGGTAGATCTTGTCGCATCCGCGGTCGTCGGGTCAAGTCGTCGATCTTGTCGTTCCACGGCGGAGATCGTGGCGTTCCGGGACGAAGTACTTGGTCTGGTGTCGGGGCATCGGACTCGCCCTGGTTGCTGTCGTTCTTGTCGTCGATGGCGAACTTGAGTGGATCGGGTACCGGGTACTCGAGTCCGCGAGGGCGATCTTGTCGATGTGTCGGATCGGAGATCTTGTCGAGGGGGGGCTTTGAATGGCACTCCGATGGTGCTTCGGGTTCGGGCCTTGGCGTTCCACTAGATCGGGTTCCGTGACGGCATCCTCGGTGCTCCTTGTCGAAGGTATCGGTTCGATGGCGAGATCTTGTCGAGGTTCGGGTTCGTTATGAGGGTCGTTGTCGATCTTGGATTGGCGTCGGTGTGGAGCTAGTAGATGCTTCATCTATGCAGCAACGCAGATGATCTAGTGCGCACTTTGGTCATCTCATAACCACAAATCTCACACTCACGCATGTGCAAAGGAGAAAGATCCATCGACAAGTTGTCGCTCACGGTCACCAAACAGAAAACATAAAAGTGGCGGCAAACACATGATCAAGCTCGCCGCGATCGAGAGAGGGTCCACGGCGAGAAGGCGATAAGCGGCGTCTGGCCGCTTCGGCGAAGCGGGGGACGAGGGCGGGCGCCGGCTCGAGAGCTCGTCGGTGGAGCTCGCGGCCGAGGTAGCACGCGAGGGAGGAAGCAGGGAGGTGGAGGGGGGTGGGAAGCGGCGGGGCGGTGGGGTTGCGTCGACGAGGGCAGCTTGGGGCGGCCGGGCCTTGAAGGTCATGGCGGGCGGGAGCTTGAGGGCAGCGGCGCTCGAGGGAGGAGGTGGAGAGAGGCTCATGGCCAGCTGTGGCAGGCGAGTCTGTGGGCGTGCCCGGAGGCCCGCCAAGGCGGGCTCAGGCGATGGCGAGGGCGTCGTCAGGCGGAGGCCAAAGTAGGAGGCGGCATGGCGAAGTGCTGGCGGGCGGTGGCCGGCTTCGCCGGAGGCCGAGGAGGAGAGGCGCCGGGCGGAGAGCGATGGAGAGGTGCGGTTGGGGGACGCGTCGGAGAGAGGGGAGGTGAGCGAGATGGCGCCGGAGGGGAAGAGGGAGGTGGAGCGGCCGCGGCCGGGCGGCTGCGGAGGATTGAGGCGCGTCGGGGACGGGTTTGAGGACGTCGGGCGGACAGTGGAGAGGTGGGGCGGACGGAAGCGTGGGGGAGAGGATCGGGGCAAGGCCAGGGCGCTGGGATTTTGTCGGTAGCGGGGTAGGTTCTGGACCGACCGAGAGGTGGGGTCGGGGGTCCGGTTGGCCGGGTCGTGTCGACCAGGGGAGGGCTGGGCTTGCGTGTGTGGTTTGGTGTACTGCGTGCGTGTGTTTGTGTGCTGCACGGTGGTAGCGTGTAGGGTGTGGTGTGCGTGAGCGTGGCCGCTGGGTGGGTCTGGCGGCGCGCGGTGGAGTGGAGTAGGTAGGGCTGATGGGGATTTAGGGTTAGGGTTTGGTTAGATGTGTGGCTAGGATTAGGTCTAGGTTTTATATGGGGTCGTAGGTGGACTCGGGTTGGGCCGATTGGGCCTGACCAGTGTCTGCCTCCCCCGGGGATAAGATAGGTCTGTATTATACTATATTTATTTTATTTTGTCTAGAACAGATCAGTTGCAAATATGTTTAGACAAATAAAGATCCGAACAGACCGGGTTTTGAATTTTGAGATAGAAAGGGGAATATTTAGAAAACAAAAATATGGCTTTTCAGAAATAGTTTCAGACAAACAAATGCATGATGATGGTGATGCAATGCACAAAACAACGCGATTTTCTAGTAGTGGTTTTGCGGGATGCCACACCCTTGTGGCTGCAACTTGTTATGTTGCAGGTTTGATTGATATTAGTGAAGTTGATTGATTAGGATTACAAAGTCTACAACCAACATGTCTGCCTATGGCACTTTGAAGATGAAGGACCCCATGCTTATAGATATTCTGCTGCGATGTAATGTAATAGCCAAATGAGCTATGTAAGATGTAATAAAATTATGTTATTCCTGGTTATAAAGTTATATTATGACCTTTGTTTCTTGATATTACATCTTAACTGTTTATGCTAGCTATTGATCCAGGGACTAGCATTGTAAACACAGGGATCTCTACCTTATTAAAGGTTGGGACCTCTTACATTGTGTCATCTATGTTGTATATGCTTGCACTTATACGTTGGAATTAGCAGAACCATGATGTCATGGGGAACACTTTCAACATTGCACTTGTACATTGTACCCAGTTGATATCATGCTCTTTTGTTTATGGATGTCATTGGTGTGAAATGAAATGGGAGCTTGTAAGTCCATGGAGTTATGTATGTGTGTTAGAGAAATGCCTGGGACGCTAGCCTAAGCCATGCCTAATCATGGTGTAAACTTGTAGCATCACCATAGTGAGAAATCTATGAAACATTCTTCTTATAAAAAAAAGATAGAGATTGAGAAAAATAAAAAAATATGAGAAAAGAGGAAAGAGAGAAAAAAAGCACCATTTTCCCATGGTAAATAACAAGAATGCTGAGATGCTCATTGTCTGCTTGCCTTATCATTTTGATTATGGTATAGCTCCTGTATCATGTGCAAGGGGCACCCGTTGTTGGTTCTCTATGATACACATGTACTTACTATGACAAGAACTTACAGGTAACTAAACTTGAGTAGCATGAGGAGCGGCCCTCATATTCAAGGGACATGAGATTGCCAACTTATAATTTGTCAAGCATATACTCCATAGTTTGTTCAATTTAACCTTAATCACTTCAAAATTCTTATGATAGGGGAAATGAGAGCTGAAATCTAACAAGTACCATAATTTTTGGAAGCTCTTTATGAGACTTGAAATCCCTGCTTCCCTTTTATGAAGGGCCTTTCTTCCAGCATTATATCGAGTCTCCACCTTCTATCCTTAGGCACCAACTAAGAGAGCTTAGTTGCCATTCTTAGTTCTATGTGCATTGCCCAAAACTTATTGATTGATTCATATTGTTGATATTCCTTGCTCTTGAACTATTTGTATCTAGTCACTCTTATGAACTTTGAAGGTGTCCTATCCATTTATTTGCTACTCCATGATGGACAAGCTGAATGCCACTATGCTATGTTTTCTATATGTGAAACAAACAAACATCTTCCAATGCATTGTTATTCATGATCTTTGTTTGTAACCTTTCATGTTGCATGCATAGTTAATTTGCCTTATTGTTAGAACTACATCTTTCATGCTCATGTTTAGAGTACTTTGATCCTAGCTTTCAATGCCTGCAAATGGTTTGATCTTGATTTTGATGGTGCATGTCACCTCAAAAATTATTCTTTTTATCACTTACCTACTCGAGGACGAGCAGGAGTTAATCTTGGGGATGCTTGATACGTCGTAAACGTATCTATAATTTTTGATGTTCCATGCTTGTTTAGTATCTACTTTACTTCACTTTGTATACACTTTGAGGTATTTTTATATGTTTTCTAGGACTAACATATTAATAAGATGCCATAGTGCTAGTTGCCTGTTTTCTTCTATTTTTGGTTCCAGAAAAGGCAGAAAATCAATATTCTCGGAATTGGACAGGACAAAAGCCAAAGTCAATATTTTACCGTGGGGAACATGGAGCCATAAGAAGATACGGAGAAGGGCCTCGAGGGGGCCACACCCCCTAGCCACGTGGTCAGGCCTGGCTCGCGCCTAGGGGGGTGCAGCCTCCTTTGTCACCCCCTCGGCCTTCCTCTTCGCCTATAAGAATCCCCCGATACCAAAACCCTAAGTACCCGATCAATCTTCCACGAAATAGTCCGTAGCCGCCATCGTCCCTAGATCGGGGGAATCTGAAGCTCTTCCCGGCACCCTGTTGGAGGGGAGAGGTCATCTTGGAGGCCTTCTTCATCACCATGCCAGCCTCCGGTATGATACGGGTCCATGTAGTACTAGATGGTTGTTTATCCTCCTTTGTGCTACCAGGTTTAGATCTTGTTAGGTCCGTTCATGATTAAGATCATCTATTTGTAATCATGCATGTTGTGTTTGCGGGTATCTGATGGATATTGAGATTACTATGTTAGATTGGTTAATGATTCTATCTTATTAATTCTATCATGTCTCTGTTGTTTGTGATCTTGCATGCTCTCGGTTTCTAGTAGCTATCTTGGCCAAGTAGATGCCAGTGACTCCAAGAGGGAGTATTTATGCTCGATAGTGGGTTCATGCCTCTATTTAATCTGGGGAAGTGACATAAATGTCTAATTTTGTAGACGTGTTGTTGCTACTAGGGAAAACAATGATCTCTTGTTCATGGAACAAGTTGATTGTTTACCTTACACAATTTTCTTAAATCAGTTATCTGTTTCTTGCAACTTAATACTGGAGGGGTTTCAGATGATAACTTGAAGGTGGATTACTAGTCATAGATGCAGTTGGATGGCAGTCTATGTATCTTGTTGTATTTGTGGCACCCCGGATTTACAGTCCGAGAATACCCATTCTGCATACAATTCACGTTCCCATGATCAGTGAGCCGTGAGCTTAACCGACTAGTATCATTACAACATCCATATAGTAACGAGTACAAAACTTACAAAGTGGCCATTCTGGCAAATACAACACAAATAGCGGAAGTCTTCAGCGCAGAGCCCGTGCCTTAACCTTCAGGGAACTGACTGGGAAGACGACCTAGCTCGCATAGACATCAGCACCTTCATTCCTCTTAACATCTGCAATCTGGCCAAGTAAATAGCCAGGGACAATGCCGGTGAGTACTTTGAATGTACTCGCAAACCACCTTAAGACAACACTAGTAACTGATATGCAATATGGGAGTGGAAGGATGGCGAAGAGAGGTTCCTTTATAAACTAGTTTCTCTTGTAGATATAGCATGTCTCTATATCCTTGTTGAAAAACTTTGTAAAACATTTGGAATCCTTTTTGAAAAGTTTTAAGAAATCACTAGGATTGGGTCACCCATTTTCTTTTCCTTCCGGTCATCTCCTGACCAAACTCCTTCCTCCTTTGTCACGACCATCCCACGGTCAAAACAGTTTCGAGCCATTTCTTTTCTGAAAGTCCCTTTTGAAAACAAAACCATCACCCCCGTACAGCAGCCAGCACAACCGTCCATGACCGAGGACTCGGCTATTCGAATAGATTTACACTCTGTAGAGGTTGCACACTGTACCCACACCATCCGATTACCCCTCCCTGATCCGCACCGATCGTGGGTCGAATAACTAGTCAAGACCTTCCGAATGCCCTCACTGATACAAGTGCCTACCCTATGAGGTTTATCCCCTCAAGACCGGGACGCCCAATATAGTAACCAGCCAACCAGAGCGCGTTTTGCACCTCGACGGGTGTGTGCTTTCAATGAGGGGCTCATAGTATCGCGCTGAGGCCCGTAGACCCTTCATTCCTTCTCCCGGTCGATGATACGCATGGACCATTGGACAGAGAAGGCCCACCCTCTGGGGATTGTTTACCCCTGTAGTAGTGTGAGGCACCTATACCGGATTAGTCAAACTTCCAACCCTGCCCCGTCCCATTCCAGAGTAATGTGGTTGCACGGGTTAATTGCTCAAGCATTAGGAACTGTACAGCCGGGCGTGTTTTCGTAAACATTTTTCCTCCATATTCTTGTCCTCCTTTTTGTAAAATAAAAACCCTTCTCATTTTACAAATCGCTTGGTAGGCCAAGCTTCACCGAGGTTTTCTCATAAAATATTTTTTAAGTATTTTCCTGGGATCTTCCCATCCTACACTTTTGATTAGGCTCAAAACGGAGTTTCCAAGGGGTAGGGTGTTAAGTCACCATCTATCATACTAGGGGCAGGTAGGTATCATCAAAGTAGGTTTTACCTAATGGTACTAAGGGTTAATGGTTTGGAGGAGCCAAACCTTCCCCATATAAAACATAATATACTAAAATAATGCATTTTGTAAAAAGGGTAGAGAAAACATGCATATATAGAATATTAGGACAAGGCATATGAGCAAGAAGGTGGCTTTCCTGTGACCAGCTAGATGTCCCGTGACCTCTTTAGAATGCCATAAAACTAATACGATCATAATAAGAATGTCCAGAGGTGTCGTGGTATTGCCAACGAGTACGCCATGGAGGGGTCCTCACAATGCGTGTTTAGAGACGTGGGGTAAGGCGGACGGTTGACAGGTACGAGGTAACACAACCTTACCCTCCTGCTATAAATCACTATAATGGCAATACGCCGAATTACAGAGATAGGTTCGCTGTGCGAGGTGACTAGAAAGTCTAAGTTATCGTTGTTGTAAAGGCTCCCATAGGCCCGACTTATATAGTCGTCAGATCCTAGGGTTACAGGGAAAAGTCCTAGTCGGACAGGTTACAGAGTCCTACACCGTCTATTACTAGTCTTGTGTATTTTGCACTCCAAGGCTCCGGATACGCTGGTGACTCCACCGTAGCCTTCCTTTATCCGGCATGGGCCTCCCTTCTGGATCCACCTAATCGCCACCCAAGGGCCATAGGCCATGCTACCGACTATGGGCCACCCGGGTTAGTCGGATAAGAGACATGCTATGAGGATACCCATATAGCATATCCCCAACAGTAGCCCCCGGAGAACTCCGAGATCTTGCGCCGTCTTGCCTCTTCCCGTGGAATGCTCCGTCTAGATGGATGTCGGCAAATCATCAAGAAACATCTTGTAGTCCTCCCAAAGAACCCTGCAAAGGTGTTCTCCATCTTCTATAAGTAAGTCAGAGAAATGATGAATCTTCCATCGTACGCTCCCGTTGTCGGATTAAATCTGTCCATGCCGGAATCTTCGATGGGACGTCTCATCTACCATGTCAGTTATGACAGCGTAGGTTGTAGGTCAGCGACGCCTCGTAACTTAAACATGCAGAGAACGTAATCATATCCGTTTTCCCGCGCGAGCGATACGAACCGTTGGCGGTGGCGGTTGGAGAAGTGGCGAAATTACCGCGCACGCTCACGAACACGTCGACTACGCGGCAACCGTCCGATTAGCTGCACGAATCTTGACGTAGAGTAAGATAAATAGTAACTGTGGGATAGTTGCCACTTTTTCACCCCATTCTCTCGCGTCATCGTCTTCTTCCTCCAGCCGCGCGCCTCCTCGAGCTCTCCGCGAAAACCTCGAGAAACCCTAGCCTCTTTGCCTGCACCAGTCGCGTTCTTTCCTTCCTCCATGGCTAGCAGCAGCTCATCCCTATCAATGGCGGCGTCGAGCGAAGCCGCGGCGAAGCCGGCGAGCTCCGTCGTCGTGCCCCCAGAGGGTCTGGTTATCCCCGTATCGGCGGTGATAGAAACCACCGGCGGCGACCACAATCTGGCGGTGTTGGAGCCCCTGGAAGAGGAGCCGGACTCGCATAAAGGCGACTGGCGCGGCTCGGACATCACCGGACGCGACATCCAAGAGATGATTGCTGAGGGTTACCTCCCCGCGACGGAGGGGCTCGCCTGGCGGCCGGCGCCGGCCGGCGAGGTGACCCCTTCTCCCCAAGCCGGAGAGAAGGTGTACCTCAAGGCGCAATTGGTACGCGGAGTTTCTCTGCCCATCTCTCACTTCTTCCTGTCCGTCTTGAATCACTTCAAGGTCCAACCCCATAACCTCTCCCCCAATAGTATCCTAGTGCTTAGCAACTTCGCGGCACTTTGCGAGGGTTACCTAGGGATTAGGCCTAGGTTAGACTTGTTTGTCTACTTCTTCACCGTCAAACGTGAAGCGGACGATGGGGAGGAGCTTAGAAACTGCAGCACCATAATCTTCAAGATCCGACCTGGCCGGCGGTTCCCCGACATCGTCGGCCACGAGTCGTGCAAAAATTGGCAGCGGACGTACTTCTACGGCACCGACATTCACTAGTGGAAAAAGGGCTATCCGTTCGCGACCCCTCAGAGCATTTGTCCCGGTTGCGCCACCGGGACTAATCTTAACATCGTCGGTTGGAGCGGGCACGGGCCAGGGGCATGCGTCCCGGTTGGTAAGGGGCATGCGTCGGCTGGAGCCACCAGGGACTAAAGGTTTGTCCTGACCACGTGGCGTGTACGCACCTTTAGTCCCGGTTCGGCTCAACCGTCTAAAGACCCCGCCTCTATAAATGCACGCCCCCCTCTGCCTCCACTCTGTTTTTTCGAATGGTGGAAGGTGTGAGGGGGTGTGCTAGTTTTTTCTCATGCATGCATTGAAGGTGTTTATTGAAATGTTTGAGTGAATAATCCCGTTGAATTTCTCATAGAACAGAAATATAGAAGGTGTTCGAGACGCACTTGAGGTTTCTCCTCTTCATTTCCCTCGATCGAGGTTAGCAATCTTATCTTTTCTAGGTCATTGATACAATTCATGTGTCGGTGTGAATTGGTTATTTCACTATTTATGATGTCCTGTTTTTTGATAAACTTACTTATATGATGCAGATGAACGGTCGGGAATGGATGTACGGTGACCGGCCGTAGCGTGGGTATATCAAAGGCGTGGATAAATTTATCGATGTGGCTACGGCAAACAAATAGAATGGATTTATCGTTGTCCATGTGTTCAATGTCGGAACAACAAGGAGTACTCTTCCTCGAAAATCATTAGCCACACGATTATGAAAGGTTTCATGCCCAACTATAATTGCTGGACCAAGCACGGGAAAGAGGGGTTATGATGGAAGATGGTGAAGAAGAAGATGATGATAACAACTATCATCATATGTTTCCTGAATATAGTGATCGCAATGGAAGACAATGGAGAGGAAAGAGGTGAAGAACGGGCATCGGATGAGCGGTGATGAACTTGGTAGGGTCATTTCGATGCAAAGCGAGGCGTGAAACAAAAATGAGAAGTTGAAGTTAGAGGGCATGTTAGAAGATCACAAGAAATTGTTATACCCAAATTGTGAAGATGGCGGCACAAAGCTCGGTACCACCTCGGAATTGTTGCGATGGAAGGCGAGTGTGGTCTAACCGACTCCTCATTTGAAAAGATGCTGAAAATAATGAAGCGAAGTTTCCAAAACAAAACGAACTTCCGAGAGTACCTCTGAAGCAAAGAAGACTCTCTGTCCTCTCGGATTAGATGTGCAAAAGATACATGCATGCATTAATGCATCCTCTACCATGTAAGGAGTATGAGAATTTAGATAAATGTCCGTATGCAAGCGTTGCGGTATAAGATCGACGAGATGACCACAGTGATGTGGAGGAGAGCCCCTCCGGAAGGGTTCTGCTAAGGTTATGTGGTATGCTCCTATAATACCAAGGTTGAAAGCATGTTCAAAAACAAAGAGCATGCAGTTGTTGCGATGGCACAAAGAAGACCGTAAGAAAAGGCGGGAAGTTGAGACACCTTTGATGGGTCACGGTGGAGAAAAATCGAGATAGACTTCCCGGACTTTGCGGTGGCGCAAGGAACTTATGGTTTGGTCTAATGCGGATGGCATGAATCCTTTTGGGGAGCGAGCTGCAGTCACAACACCTGGCCCGTGACTCTATGTATCTACAACCTGCCTCCTTGGTTGTGCATGAAGCGTAAGTTCATTATGATGCGGTGCTCATCCAAGGCCGAGCAACCGCAACGCGACATTGATGTGTACCTTAGGCCATTAGTTGAAGAACTCTTACGGTTGTGGGGCAAACCAGGTGTACGTCGTGGGATGAGAACAACAGAGCCATTTAATCTCTGAGGGTTGTTATTCGTAACCATCAATGATTGGCCTGCTCTTAGTAACCTTCGGACAGACAAACAAGGGATATAAGGCATGCACCCATTTAGATAAGACCGAAGGTACATATTTGCATAAATGCAAGAAGGTTGTGTACTGGCGAATCGGCGATTTCTTCCGACCAATCATCCGTAAGAAAGAAAGGCAAGCATTTCAAAGGTGAGGCGGATCACGGAAGAAGCCTGAACTCCTGCTGGTGATGGTGTATTTGGTATGGTCAAGGACATAGAAGTAATCTTTGGAAAGGGTCCCGCGGTCAATCAGTTCGAACGACGTCGCTCTGACACGCACCCATGTGGAAGAAGAAATCTATATTTTGGGAGCTGCCATATTGGAAAGTCCTGCGTGTCCGCTCTTCAATCGACGTGATGCACGTGAAGAATCTCTGCGTGAACCTGCTAGGATTCCTAGGCGTGTATGGGAAGACAAAAGATACACACAAGCACGGAGGACCAAAAATTATGAAAGACCCAAAGAACATGCATACACATAACAAGGCGGATAAAGGCGTCACTTAAGTCGTGCCTATGCTCTTACCAAAGCGAGAAGGAAATCTTTTTGAAGTCCTTTACGGTATCAAGGTGCCGTCAGACTTCTCATCTAATATAAAGGGATAATAAATATGGCGAGAAAAGTTCCAAAACCTGAAGTCTCATGACTGTCACGTGATTATGACGCAGTTGCTTCCGATTGCATTGAGGGGGCTTCTACCGGAAAATGTTCGAGTACCCATTGTGAAGCTGTGTGAATTCCTCAATGCAATATCTCAGAAGGTAATCAATCCAGATATTCTGCCAAGGTTACAGAAGGATGTGGTACAATGTCTTGTTAGTTTTGAATTGGTGTTCCCACCATCCTTCTTCAATATTATGACGCATCTCCTGGTTCATCTAGTGGAAGAGATTGCCATTCTCGGTCCGGTATTTCTGCACAATAGGTTCCCCTTTGAGAGGTTCATGGGAGTATTAAAGAAATATGTTCATAACCGTGCTAGACCAGAAGGAAGAATCTCCAAGGGATATGGAACAGAGGAGGTCATTGAGTTTTGTGTTGACTTTATTCCTGACCTTAAGCTGATTGGTGTTTCTGACTCGCGGCATGAGGGAAGACTAAGTGGAAAAGGCACGCTAGGAAAGAAAGCAATGATATGTAGGGACGGGGATTCTTTCACTAAAGCACACTACACAGTTCTACATAATTCCACCTTGGCAGCTCTGTATATCGAGGAACACAAGAATATTATGCGCTCAAAAACCGGGAAGCTTTGAATCATGGATTACGATGAACACATGAAGTCTTTCGGTGGTTGGATGCGGACACATCTCTTGAATGACACTACTATTGGAGATCAGCTATACTTGTTGGCAGCGTCACCATCTTCTGTATTGAATTTCCAAGTACGAAATAAATGGGAATACATTCTACGATCGCGAAGATAAAAAGAGCACCAACCAAAATAGTGGTGTACGCTTTGATGCAATAGCGAGAATGGACAAAGGACACATATTATGGTTACATAGAGGAGATATGGGAACTAGACTATGGAGTCTCTTTTAAGGTCCCTTTGTTTACGCAAATAGGTCAACTTTGAATGGGGAAGGGTAAAGATAGACCAGTTGTATGGAATGACAGTGGATCTCAACAATCTTGGTTATAGAGATGAACCATTCGTCCTAGCCAATGATGTGTCTCGGGTTTTCTATGTGAAGGACATGTCCTCCGGACCGAAAAAGAAAAAATATGCAAACGAATACATCATATGATGAGCCAAAGCGTCACATAGTTCTTTCAGGGAAAAGAAACATCGTGGGAATCGAGGACAAGACAGACATGTCAAAAGATTATAATAAGTTTGATGAAATTCCCCCCTTCACAGTGAAAACTGACCCAAGCATTCCGTTAAGTAAAGAAGATGCTCCATGGTTACGTCTGAAGCGGTCATAAGGAATGACATGTGCCAAGAAGTTCATGCTCATATTATGTAACTCTAGTTCATGTATTTCGCGGTTTGTGGCTTGACCGAAGGATATCTTTCGCGGTTTGTGGCCTTTAGTCCCGGTTTTGTAGTCTCAGTTTTTAATATTAATAAATGTCTTGAGTGTTAGTCCTGTTTTGTGGCTGGACCGGGAGGACTGGGCTCCGTCGGCATCTCCCTGAAACTGGCCGCAGTGGTGTCCCTGCTCTCGAAAACCATCTTGCAGCTTGTAACTTCACTAACTAGATCAATACGCCTCGGAGGTAACTAATTTCACATATTAGGGAGTGCCCCTATGACCAGTTTCTCAGAGATGGCGGAGGACTGGGCTCCATCGGCATCTCCACGAACTGTCCGATGGTGTCCTGCTCGAAAACCATCTTGCACTTGTAACTTCACTAACTAGATCAATACGCCTCGGAGCTAACTAATTTCACATATTAGGAGTGCCTCTATGACCAGTTTCTGGAGATGCGGAGGCTGGGCTCACGTCCATCTCCACAAACTGGCCGATGGTGTCCCCTCTCGAAAACCATCTTGCAGCTTGTAACTTCACTAACTAGATCAATACGCCTCGGAGCTAACTAATTTCAAATATTAGAGTGCCTCTATGACCAGTTATCGGAGATGCTTGGGACTGGGCTCAAGTCGGCATCACCCTGAAACAGGCCGTAGTGGTGTCCCTGCTCTTGAAAACCATCTTGGAGATGCCTCAAACTGGCCGGAGGACTGGACTCACAAGGATGCATATTTATAGTACAAGCAGCTCGGCATAATGTCGACACTCACGACATAATGTCGACACTCACCCTATTATTAGTGCAGACTCATCTTTAGTCGGTTGGTGTCTCCAACCAGGACTAAAGTTCATATTAGTCGGTTGGTGTCTCAACCGACTATCAATTCATCTTTAGTCGGTTGGTGTCTCCACGGACTAAAGGTCATCTTTAGTCCCGGTTGGTGACACCATCCGGGACAAGGTACAAGCCGCACGACATAATGTCGACACTCACCCCTATTATTAGTGTTGCCTGGCCCACTCTGCCGCAATCCCTTCAGTCGCGGTTGGTTTCTCCAACCGGGACTAAATATGAACCCTCTCTTTGTATAGACATTTCCCTCTATATATTAGGTAACACTGAAGACATTTAATAATATTAAAAACCGGGACAAACCGGGACTAGCTAACACTCAGGACTAAAGCCGCCCCCTTTAGTCATAATCATGCCTAGTCCTATAATACGCAGCTTCAGGGTCTTCATCGTCGTCGTCATCATCATCGTCATCGTCACCTGCCACTCCGGGGATCCTCAGCCCATCCATGGCATATACCTGGGGCCATTCCAGCCTCGGATTCATGGCGGGTGGGAGAGGGGTCTCCTGGAAGACAATGCCGCTACCGCCGGGACAGTGTGGGGCCTGTGGCGGGTGGACTCGTGGGCACCGTAGGCGAGGATGGTCTCCCCCGGTGATGTAGTGCATCACTCCGATGATAGTACGGTTCGCCCACCAGACGGCACGGCCCGCCGTTGTGGTTCACGGTGGCGGCCATCACCCTCGTACAGCAAGCTCCCTTTCCGCCTATTAGCGAAGAAGGCATTCCGTGTGTCGAGATGTCGGGATCCCACTGGGATCCATCCGCTGCTCGGCGTGAGCTCGTGGTAGAAGTGGTTTGTGATGGCCGCTGGCGTCACGGAACCTTGAGGGCAGAGGGACAGGATCCCCTCGGCTCGACATCCAGCCGGTGACGGTGGTAGCCCGGCGGACAAGGGTAGTTGGGCGCCACGCCTCGGTCTCGAGGGTCGAGAATGGCCCGAGGGCGTTGTCCATTGTTCTAAGAGAGGAAGGTGTGGATGTGTGGATAGCCATGACACGATCACCCTAAATATAGAGGAAAGGCGGAAAACTTGGCATGAAGCTTTGGGAAATGGCGGGAAATATCTTTAGTCCCGGTTAGTGACTACATCCGGGACTAAAAGCTCTAGTAGAAAGGAAAGGGCGGGAAAACTTGGCGGGAAGAGGTGGGAAATGGCGAAAAATATTTTTAGTCCCGGTTTGTGACTACATCCGGGACTAAATGTCTGTCGAACAATGAAAATCCATCGCGTGGTAGTCCATAGTTAGAAATTCAGATAATTCAAAACGGGCATAATAAATTCAAAAAAAATCCGAACAATGAAAATCCTTCGCGTGGTGTCATATTTTGTTACATAGTTGAAAGGAAAATACGGACTTGGTATATTGATCATGTTTGAAAAACCTTCACAAAATGACCTATCATGTTCGAGGTTTCATGGCTTTCGGTCCAAATGACCGATGTTATGTCTGAATCACGCGTAGTTTGTGATGTTGTGCCCATATTATGCATGTGTGTGGACATTTGTATGGAGAACAATGTTGCAGGAGGAAGTTTTCCTTTTGTGCACGGAAAAGCCCTTTTCCATTTTCGAGCGCAAAGCAGTCGGTTTGTGAAGTAACCACCAAAATGCCGTTTGAGAATGCTACCGTCCCATTTTCCTAAAATACTAGACCACCTTACATGGACTATCTCCCAACCGGTACATCTCAAACCTTTTCGTCCATCCCGGGTAAAAAGGACAAATGTCTGCCAAATCGGTAGGAAGTGGGTCCGGTTTGTACTACAGGTACATGATCTATCGCCCATGATTTTTTGAAAAAATCATTTTTAGACTCGCAATATGTGGTTTCTTCAGAGATCCAATGCAAGTTATAACGATGCTTGTCCCCTATCTTCATGCACACCGGTTCGACCATAGTTAGAAATTCAGATAATTCAAAACGGGCATAATAAATTCAAAAAAATCCGAACAATGAAAATCCTTCGCGTGGTGTCATATTTTGTTACATAGTTGAAAGGAAAAATACCAGACTTGGTATATTGATCATGTTTCGAAAAAACCTTCACAAAATGAGAGGTCCAACCAAAAAGTTGCAAGACCATGAGAGGTTCAGGATCGAAGATGTCGCGGAAGACGGTAAACCGACAGCTCCCGAAGTTGTCGCAACCAAATTTGTGGCACAATGCGGAGTAATCGTTAGGGACTTAATCCCGATCACCATTATAAATTGGAATAGGCCTGCTAATGCGGATGAAGAGGGAACATGTTTATTTGTCCCTAACCACGCCAAAGATTTACTGTGGAAGAGGCTCATGGTTAATTTCAAACTACCTAAGATAGAGCTGCATACAAATGCGGAGGATCCAGTTGAGGACGCCTTACAACATGGGAGAGCCATGGAGGCTAAGGTCAGGGAGTGGGCTTTGAAGAAGATGGCCCAGTGTTTCACCAACTGGAAGAAAAGATTGCACCTTGACTATGTCGTGAAAAACAAGACTCCCGATTTCAAGAATATTCAGTTTGAGAAGATAAAACCATTCTGGGCTGAGTTTGTGGAATACAAGAAATCAGAAAAAGCTAAGAAAATGTCTGAAACGAATAAGCTGAATGCTGCTAACAAGAAGTATCACCATACTATGGGGCAAGGTGACTACAGGGCTGGCATTCCTAAGTGGGAAAAACTTGAGAAGGAACTGCGTGATAAAAAGATCACCCCAGAGACATACGATTGGGTAGAACGTGCAAGGAATTGGTTTTACGGTCATGGGGGCACGTTGGACTCGGAAGGGAGGTGTATATATAACATACGACATAAAGAAGACCCTTGCCAATCGACGGGATCGGAAAGCGATAAAGGCTATTAAAGATGGGGACTTCATTCCGATAGAGAATGATGAGCTCACACTCGCCCTTGGAAATAAGGAACATGATGGACGAACACGAGGCACAAGAGGCTCCCAACCATGGAGGTGGGTTTCCCGAGAGAGGAAGAAATATCTGATAGCCGTCGGGAGGAGAAAGGACGGTGGAAGTTGAAGCAAATAGTCGAGAAAGAGCGAATCGTTTAATTGAAAAACGATTAAAGCAACAACAAGATGAAATTAACGCTTAAAGAGCAAAGTACTACGGCCCATCTCAAAGAAGACATACGATGCTACCGGCCTATCGAATAATCGAAAGCGGTGTGGCTTCCACCGAGGTCCCGGGTGATGACAATGGCGATGGCGATGATGCAAGCGATGGCTCTGTTGGCTACCCGAAGGATGATATCACGATATGACACACTGAGCTACATGTCAAAGTTGTGAACATATCAATGAAGGTGGCGATCGGCTATGCCTTACCAATTGGACCCACCAACTTACCACTATCCGGTTCGGAGGGCTACGCTGTTGTCGGCGTGGATGAAATCATGCCCACCTTTGAAGTTTTGGGTCTTCACCCTGCGGTGAAGGGATGTGGTATTGGGAGGCAAAACGTCACCATTCTATGGCGAAGGAATGTATCGTGCTTCAAATCTCAAAGGCCATCTTCGCCGCCGCCTCACCCGTATCCAGCGAATTAAATGCCGTCAGCGGCAGCCATCTTTGTCGCCTCACCGGCTCGTCGCCTCACCAATCTCCTCGCCAGCCATCGCCACGAGAGCCATCACCGAGCCTAAGGGTCAAAGAGTAAGCGTGCCATCATGTGCCTCTTGGTAGCGATCGCCAAAGCGTAAACAAGAGCCTCTTCCAAAAGTACCAAAGGTTCCTCCCAAGAGAGCTTATTTGTCTTGAAGAGGAGATCGGCGATCGTTGATCTTGAAGCAGCGTTTTTTCGCTAAGTGAGGCGAAAGAGCGAGTTCCCAAGACGAAAGAAGAAAAGCCAAAGTGTTGAAAATTCTAAAGAATCTTCATCAACCCGAGCCAAAGCTGTCATCGGACTATGAGCGTTCTATTCTCAAGTCACATGCGGCACAAAAGCCTCAAGAGCGATCTTGATGCAAGCGAAATCTGTTGCCCATTTCGGAGAACAAGCAAAACAGACTTGCGCCCCTCTCAAGGTGATTTATCAAACCAATGTGGGTCGAGCAAATATGGGGCGAAGAGCAGTATGATCCGGTAGTTACTGTCTGAAGCTACGCTCAAGGTATGAGTATTGCCCAGACTTATCGATTAGAGTTCTTCCCGTGAGTGAAGTAGCATAGATACCAAGACGCCAAACCTCTCGTCAAACCTGAGGAGGTAAACAATCTTCCAACAAAAATGCGAAGATTGCATAACCGTACATGCATACCACAAGGGCCGAGGCTAACTGGATAGTCTTGAGGTTACAAAAAAGCATCATGGGAAAGAAAAGGATGACATGATATCCATTGAATTTGATGAACTATTTCAATTATTCAATCAAGATGCCTTGGACAAATCGATCATCGGTTCTATTATGCGTAAGTACTAATTACGTAATTAATTTAGTCTCCATCTATATTATTTTGTTTATTGCATGTATATAATCATCTTTGTAATATGCGAATGAAGATTCTCGAATGCGCGGAGGACAAATCTATGACATTGGCTTCATTGACCCATATTGGGTTCATGAAGCTAATCTCAAAATAAGCCCCAAGGATACGGAGGATAATATAGTACACGCGTTAAGGTTTCAAGAAACCAAAAGGAAATACTATTTCCTTACAACTTCGTGAGTGTTATTGTCTTGTATACACTTTCTATTTCGCTTACTCGATGTTAAGTATCTAATTGATTAGTTATGCATTTGCAGCTTCCACTATATTCGTTAATCATTCAACTTGACAAAGGCGTGTACTAGTCATGGACTCAAAACATAAACCCCTTGACGTGGAAGGACATGCAGATACTTCTCCGGATAATTCTAATCATTACGACACTATATCGGCAATGTTCGTGAATTTTATGATATAACTTATTTTATTTTTCTCACGTTAGCGCTTGGAAGCGGTTCACCAACAAGGCTAGGTGTTTGGAAAGAGGAGCTTACATTTCAACCACTAGATGTAAGCACCACTAGCTATATCCGCGCATCTCTTTGATTCTAGTTTTGATATTATTATCATGCTTGATTATTATTTTGATTGAACTCTTCTCGTAAAAGTGCTGACGCAGGACGGTAACAATCTATGTGGATACTATGTATGCGAGTTCATCCGGCAGACGTGCGATGAGAAGGGCAGAAATTTAGAGCAACTCCACGTACGTAAACAATTTCTATAGTTTTTAATTACAATCAAATTGTGTTTAGTTTCATTCATATAGGCTGACTCCTTTTTTAAATCAGATCGAACGTCTACGGGGCGGTCTTCTGCCAAAGGATCGCGTACGAGCAATTCAGGAGGAATTGGTAGGATTCTTGGATGCATAAGTCCTAAACACACAAAGGTAATACTACTCGGCTGTGTATAGACAATTGGAATTGTAAAAATAGCAACTTTCAAGAAATTGGACGGTAGCATCGAATAGCAACTTTTGTATGTAGTGCATGAACTCGATCCGTGTATTGAATATAATGTTGTCATCATGATGTAATATAAGGTTCCTTCATTGATAAGTGCAAATCACTAAATAAACAATAAAACAACCCTAATGAATTCTCTGCCGTGGCACAAAAAGTGGCAAAAATGCTGCCGCGGCAACAAAATGTGCCAAAATGAATTCTCTGCGCGAAGAAATGGCCAAATCTACTGCCGGCAGAAGGTTATTAGTCCGGTTCTGTTGAGCGGGACTAATGCTCCACCCTCGCCCTCTGCCGCTGCCACGTGTGCAACCTTTAGTCCCGGTTGGTGTCCCGATTGCCCCGTCCCGGTTGGGCAACCGGGACTAAAGCCCCGTACCAACCGGGACCTATAGGGCTGTTTCCACCAGTGATTCCTTTGGCGGGCCGAGAAGTAACGTACCCGGACTTCGTGGATGGAGCCGCCGCCGAAGTTCCCACATGGCGGTCTCATGCCTCTCTTCCCTCCGACCTCAACGCTTCTCGTGCAATAAGGCGGATCGAGTGGTTTGTAGAGACGGGTCTAACCGGCTTGGACCTAGCCATGTGCTGGTTCATCAGGCGGATCCAACCTCTACAGCACCATACGAAGCTTATGCACGAGTACACCGGCGACCGAAGGGATACCCTCCGTATCTCCGAGGACAACTTTTCGAGCGACTCCCTCAAGTTCCGCCTTAAGGACATCGTCAAGGTGAAGGACAAGGAGCGTGGCTTCACCCTTACCTACGACATGTTCATAGACGAAAAGTGCCCAAAGGTAGGTATTCATTTTCCATGTATGACATTGCTCCAGTTTTTCCGTCTTGCCAATATCATCTTGTCTAACACGATGATTTTTCACTTAACAACTTAGAGATCTAGAGGAGGGCAACCTGGCCGCCCAAATCTACGATCCCAAGATGAAGGAAGTCACGGTCGTGTCCGACAACGATGCCCCGTTGGCGCGAAAGCGGAAGAGCTCCACCTCTGACGCTGCCGACGGAGCGTGGAGCCTCAAAAAAATCTTCGAGGCTGGGCGGAAAAGAAAGCCACCGGGATGTTTGCCAAAGCGCCCCCCTAGTGTAAGCTTCTTATTCTCCGACATTGTCTTATTTATCTGTCTTATTCCTGTACTTATGCATTTTGCACGTTTCAGGAAGAAAGCCACAACCAGCCTCAAGAAGTCCTCCAAGACTATTGGGGCTTCTAGAAATATTAAAGATATGCTGCATCGCGAATCTTCCCCTGCCATCGCCCCTGCTACTCCTGCCGTCAAGCCCTCCTCCGGTGTGACAAGCTCCCAAGTCTAGGAGGCACCAGGCCCTTCCGCCATGGAAGTGGATTCTGGCGCCTCTACCGAACTCGCAGTTGTCGGTGAGCAGGCGACACTGGAGAGCGTTGCTCTTCAAATGGCTGAAGCTCCGGCTAAGGATGCCATCGGTAGTGGCAAGGCGGTGGTGGGTGCTGGTACTTCTGCCGAAGGCGGCGCCTCTACTCCCCAGAAACCCTTCGAGTTGCCGAAGATTATTTACCCGGTGCTTACGCCGGGTAGCACAACTATGGTTCCTGGAGGAGTGCCGTCATCTCCGACGTGCGGTCTTGAGGAGCTACTCCGTCAAGCAGACATCTTGCGAGGAAACAGCGTTTCCTTTGGCAAGCTGCTGGCCGAGAGCGCTACAAACCTCAAGATCATCGCACTTGTAATTTTTACTTTACCTTTTGCATTTCATATGAGTATCCCACTGTAGCCCCCGAGGATATAGACGGAAAACCATTGGTTTTGCATCTATATGTTCTAAGAGTGACTAAGTTAGAAAAACTCTCACTGTAGCCCCCAAGAATTTAGATGGAATGAATTATTTCGACTAGATGCTTTCAAAGTAGCATACACAGTGTTCATAATTTTAAGTGATGTAGCCCCCAAGCCTCTAGTTGTAACTGAATTAGGTCCGACGAGATACTTAAAGAAAAGCTAAGCATTTTCCGAGTTAAAACTTTATACTTTTGCCCCCAAGCTTCTAGTTGAGCACTGAATTAGCTCCGACTAGATGCTTAAAGAAAAGCTAAGCATATTGCTAAGTTAAAATCTCTCGCTGTAACCCCCGAGCATCTAAGTGGAAAATTTCCGACTAGAGGCTCTAAGCGGACTAAACAACGACTTGACTTTGTGCTTTTTTCCACAGAACGAGAATTCTCGGAGAGGCATGGACAATGACAAGTATCAGAAGATGCGCGCGGACCTTGAAGATGAAAAGGGTAAAACTGCCATCTTGAAGGAACAGGTCATCAAAAACAAGAGTCTGTTTTATTTTTGCGCACTTACGTCTTATTTTTGTTCCTTCGTTCTTCAAGTACTCACTGTGTACTTTGTTTCCTCCGACTTGGAGAGCATGTAGCCAAGGCCAAGGATATTGTCGAGCAATCCAAGAACATCCAGCAGCTGGACAGCGAGAACAAGATCCTTAAGAAGGAGAGGGAAGAAATGCTGAAGATGCACAAGGATTCCATGAAAGCCCTGCAGGACTCCGCCTCCGCGGAGATCAATCACTTGAACGAGGAGCTTGCGATCCTAAAGGATCAAAAGCAAGCTTCCGATGAGCAAAACATTCGCCATAGCGAGGCGTTTAAGCTCCTCCAACAAGAGAAGGAATCTTTGGCGGACATCATCTGGCAGGCCAAGGCCAGCATCTTCAGTAAGTGTCCTCCGCCTTGTAGTTCTGTAGTCTGGATACTTAGAATTTATTGAACTAATGCAATTCTTGTCGGAATTTTCAGCGCCTATGGGCTTAACCTGCTCGCCTCCTTCGGACAAGGAATGCACGATTCTTGCCGGCAACTTCATCAATACCACCATCACCCAAGCCAAGGAGATTACCAAGCCCCTCCAAATTTATATCAAGGCATCCGACTCCGTGGTTAAGTACTCGGAGATTCTGCGCCGAGCCCCCGAGCGTGTCGCGAGATGGAAAGCTTCATGTGCACGGGCTGGCGCAAGGATGGCGTTGTCCATGGTGAAGGTGCACTATGAAGGTGCCGGCATCGACACGGTGACATCTGGTATCCCCGACGTGGATGATGACAGCAAGGAGATCAATCACGAAGCCATCCTTTCATCACTTGCGGGCTATGACAACAGGGCTGCCGATTTGGTGGACGTCGACGTCTTCGTGCCCAGGAACTTTATTGACAACGCCAACCCTGAATCCTCCGAGTCTCCTCACAGTGGTGACGCTGAGGGTGAATCTCCGGCTAGTGATGATGCGGCCTCCAAGTCCCTTGCACCCAAGGAGTGAAAAAAACACTTTGTAATTCTTGTTTCACCTCTGGATTGTGCATTGAAAAAACTTGGTGATGTAATCTTAAGGCGGAAAACAGTGGTTGTCGTATCCTGCTACTTAAGAATTAATGCCCAGTATGTATATATTGTTTAAGCAAGTGCTGGCTTATCCGTTACTCTGGTTCTTATGCTTAACTTTTCGTGAGTAGGAAGACTAGTTGTCCAAACCATGCGCTTAGGTGATGATGCCCAATGGCACCGTCAATAACCTGAGCACAAAATCGCCGACAATAAGTGCCAAAAGTCACTACTCCAGAATCCACATAAAAATGACAAAGAATGTGTAGACCAGAAAACTTAAGATAACGCCCGTAGGCGGAATTTTCACAAGTGCAAACGCAAAGCTTGTGCATAAAGGTTTATTTGATCCAAAAAATGAACACTAAAGGAGGTAAAAGACTCAGCAATATGAGTGAACCAGAGAGCTTTATTTCATTTGATCATATAAGAGGTACACGATTAGATAAAAAATGCTAAGTGTAGAAAGGACGTAGCTGTGCTATGATCCTCGTTGGGTCTATCCTTGAACTCACGATTGTCGACAAGGTAGTAAGACCCATTGAGCAGCGCCTTGCTTATGATGAACGGTCCTTCCCATGGCGGGGATAATTTGTGTGACTTCTGTCACATCCCAAGATTTTCCAAATCTTGTAATGTGAAAATAAATGAATAAAATAAAACTTTGTTTGATTTTCAGAGCCAGAAGAAACTTTTTGAATTCAATTAGAACTTCAAACCCATTTGAATTAAATAAAACCTAAAGGGATTTAAAAAGATAAACATTTTAAATAAAGGAAAATAAAATATTTTTGGAAATACTATTCTGGATCTTTTAATAAAAGATTTGTTTTCAAATGAAATAGAAGTTTATAAATAAAGATTATTTTTAAAAAAGCCAAATTAAGCCTTGGCCAAGCTTTGGGAATTAAAACATTTTATTTTAAATAAAATAGCAAAGGTTTATTTAAAAAAATAATAAAGGATTGCTTAAATAAAATAATAAGGAATTAATATCCAAATTTTATTCAAATAAAAGGTTTTACCAATTTAATTGAAACATCAAAACTTATTAAATTATTTAATAAGTTTTCCAAATATTTGTTATTCACAAATAATACCTACTAAAGTGTTTTGGCTTTATTTTATGTTTCAAAATAAATATCTCAATAAAACAAATCCTATTTGGATTTAATAATGAAAGTCTATTATATTTAATTAATAATAGACTCTAAAATAAAAGGTTATTCTGCTTTAAACAAATTTCCAAGTATTCTTTATTTCGAAATAAAACCTACTGATTTGGTTTTGAAGATATTTAGGCTTCAAATAAAGATTTTATTAATAAAATCAAACTCTATTTGATTAAATAACTTTGGTCTATTTTATTAATTATTAAATAACATCCTAAAAAAAATATTATTTTATTTTGGAAATTAGGTTTATGCTGATAAGCAGGACCAAGTTCAAATTATGAAGTGTGGTGTTGTTTGAATTAATTGGTTGATGTTTGTTTGTTTGAAAATTCAAACAGTATTCAGATTCAGAAAAAGAAAAAGATTACAGGAAGGAAAAAAATAGAAGCCAGACTCAACCCAACCCAGAAGCCCAACTAGGCCCAGCAAGCCAGCCCAGCTTCCCTCCCCGAAGAAAAACGATTCACACTCAGTTTCGCACCCGCTAAGCAGCTGACGAGTGGACCTCTCTCACACTTCCTTTTCCGACGGAGGACCCCACACCGCCCCTTCTTCCCCCCATGAACCACGCCTTTTCCCCTCGCCGGGCCGTTCGCGAGCCTTGATTCCAGATTCAATACGCCTTAATGCGGCCACCATTAATCGCCTTGACCATGCGCGTTAAAACCCCAGCGTCTTCCCCTCATTTCCCCTCTGTCGCCACTCCCTCTCTTCCCCTAGGCTGTCGCCAATCACTCCTGCACCACCGTTGCTCCGACGAGCTCCCATCTCCAATCCCAGCCAGTACACGCCACCTCCTGCCTCCCTGAGCACCCTGGCAGCTTCCCCACTCCCAGGCGCATCTGCCAGTATCACCCATTCGACCGCGGGCGCCCCAGAGCGTCGACTACGTCGAACTTTCGAGCACCGCCGTCCGCTCCAACTCCGGCAAGCACCCAGGTAGTCTCTGACCGCCCCGCGCCACCTCGTTCACACTTCCATACTCGCCACATCCTTCTGCATCTAACCGTGTCGATGTTTGCCTTGGGGTGAACCACATCGCCGTCTCCGACCTCGAGCAGAACAGTCTGACGCCGACGACGACTCCGGCGAGCAATCACCAAGAACCCGACGCCTTGCTTCCTCGAGAGTACCTTGAGCATCCCCTCGACCACGCGAACACGGTAAGACCCTTCCCTGTCCTCCTTGCTACCTAGGACCACCGCTGGACCACCGTCGAGCAGCGCCACCGCCGCCAGCAATCGCCCATCTATGACCCGAGCAATAGCGGCCGTTAGATCTGGATCGGACGAATCAGATAGTTTACTTAAACCACGAAGGGGTATGTTATCTAGACCGTGCGATCTAGCCAGATCCAACGCACCTCGCTGCTGATCCGACCGAATCGGTACCGCCCAGTTAAAACACGCCGCGTGTCCCCTGGTTTGTTTAAAAACAGATTTGAATCAGATTTATTTGCAAACTTCAAACCCTTGTAACTTTCAAACCACACGTCCAAAAATTTCAAATTTTATATCAATGGATTCAGGAGAGCAAGACCTAAACAACCATGGCCTTAGTTTAGTAAATAGTATATGTTTGTTTGCTTGTTTTTGCAGATTCTTATGTGAGCTTGTTTAGAGTAGAGAAATTGTTTAAAATTGATTTTTGGGTTAAATATTTTGCAAATTGGTATGTTGTGACCTTACTGGCCCTAGGAACCAACCCATGATTTTGAAAATGAAATTGGGAAAAATTTAGATTGGATTAATTGAATTAGTCTATTTTTAGCCAAGTAAAAATAGTGGTTATTATGAAAAAGGATTTTGGAATAAAACTTTGAGAAAATATTTTGATTCAAAGCTACTGACCCAAAACAACAAATCTTGAGAGTTAGAAACTTTTGGTGAAAACTTAAAGGTTTTAGATTTAATAAAACTATTTTCCACCACATAAAATGTTGAATGGATTTTAAAATAGATTTTGAGCAAAACCCTCTAACTAATGACTTTGCCATTTTGGTAGAGACCAACCTTGCAATAGAACCATCCTTTGCATGACTTAGATTCCATTGCCTTGTGAGTGTGAAATTGTTTGTTTAACCTTGGTTTGGAATGTTAGTTGATTTTGTGTTATGCTTGATTGACTTGTAGTGAATATAGCAAAGTGTGAGACTAGCAAGATCAAGGAGTGAACCACCATTCCCTACCAAAAAGGCAAGTTACACTATCATACAAAAGTCCTACTATTTTCATTATACTTAGTGGATTTTGAAAACATGCATGAAAAGATACTTCTGTACTTATGCTATGCTAAATTCTAATAGGATTCCCTATACACTACTTAGTGAAAATATTGAAGTTGTACATGCTTAGCCATGCTATGTTTTGAAAAGAGATACATGTTGATATTTTACAAAGGTTGAGAAAAAGACTTGTGTTTTACATAATAAAACAAGGACACAATGAACCACCTAGGTGGAGGATACTTGAAGTTTTGGAGAAGGTGGCAACAAAAGGAACCATGTCTATGGAAATCACTTTGTGTTGTGCTCCAAATGAAAACCACCTAGGAAACTTAGAGATTGAACATGTTTCTCCAATTGTGGCTTTCGTGTGCAACCACATGCTATTATGGCTCTGGCTTAGTCAACTACATTAGGAAGACCCATACATTGTCTTTAGTTACCGGACATGGGGATCTGGAATGCTTCATGGGGACTGAAGACAAGCTAGCAATGATGTATGGGAGGACCTTTTGGAAAGACTTCGTCACATTCTCAATCTGCCAGTACTCCATCTTGGTGAGCACTAATCCAGTAGGCCACTGGTGGCAACAAGATGGGATTCTGACATGTGGGTAAAGTGTACTCCTTCTGCAGAAGTTAATAAAATCTAAGTACTTAGCCGTGTCCCCAGTTATGGACAATACTGAGCAACTAAAGTTTGAACCATGGGAGATCTCGACATTCCAACTTCTAATATAAAAACTTGATGCACTTGGGGGTGCCAAGGAATTCAACTAGATTTTGTAAAACTTGTTGCACTTGGGGTTACCAAGGTGCTCAAGAGCATGATGTACTTGGGGTTACCAAGTAACTCATGAGATTTTGATAAAACTTGTTGCACTTGGGGTTACCAAGTAGCTCAAGGGATTTTGACAAGGACTTGAACACTTGAGTTTCTACCAAGGAGTTCAAGGAACTTGGAAAAGTGATTTGACAAAGGACCTAAATCATTTTGAAAAGATAGGATAAAAATTGCTTTATGCAAATAAGCCTTGAAACTCTACTTAGCCAAATATGCATGTAATGATAAGATCCACTCATAATATACAAAGTAGTGAAACTTGCCAATACAATTCAAATGTATTGACCCTTGTGGCTGTAACTTGTATGTTGCAGGTTTGATTGATTTTAGTGAAGATTGTTTGATTAGGATTACAAAGTCTACAACCAACATCTGCCTGTGGCACTTTGAAGATGAAGGACCCCCTTGATTATAGATATTCCGCTGTAATGTAATGCAATGTAATGTAATAGCCAAATGCGCAATGTATGATGTAATAAAATTATGTTATTCCTGGTTATAAAGTTATGTTATGACCTTTGTTTCTTGATATTACATCTTAACTGTGGATGCTAGCTATTGATCCAGGGACTAGCATTGTAAAACACAGGAGGAATCTACCTTATTAGGTTGAGACCTCTACAACTTCTTCTGCTTAAGTCGGAGCACTAAATCACCCTCCTTAAACGAGCGATGCCGGACGCGGTGACTATGGTAGCTGCGTAGCTTCTGCTGGTAGATGGCGGATCTTTGCCATGCCAAAATGCGCTCCTCCTCGAGAAGGTCCACATCTAGGCGTCTGGATTATTCAGCATCATCTTCGTCATAGGCGACAACTCTTGGTGCATCGTGGAGGATGTCGGAAGGTAGGATGGCTTCTGCTCCATATAACATGAAGTAAGGGGTGTAGCCGGTGGATCTGTTAGGTGTAGTTCGTAAACTCCATAGCACAGATGGCAATTCTTCCGCCCAGGCTCTAGCTGCTCTATGTAGCGGTGCCTCAAGACGTGGCTTGATTCCCTGCAGAATTAATCCATTGGCTCGCTCAATGTGGCATCCCGCAAAACCACTACTAGAAAATCGCGTTGAATTTGTGCATTGCATCGTCATCATCATGCATTGTTTGCCAAAACTATGCTTGCAAAGCCCGTGTTGTTTTCTAAACGCCCCGTCTTTTATTCAAACGCCAAAACCGGGTCCCCGGAATATTTTGGTTTGGCCGAAATCGGTTTGCAAAACTTTGTTTGGAATCAATAAAATATTTGATTTGTTTTAGCGGGGCAGTCGAACGGGCCGATTTGACCCGATCGACCACCCTGAGGAAATATAATCGGTCCACCTGCACCTACCCCATCTAATCCCATACCTACCAATAATCCTACCCAACCTTCCCAGCCACCTCACCCAGCCACTAGTTCGCCACCTCATCCCTCCTCTTCCCTCTAGCCTATCCCTATCGACACATCACCTAACCCTCTCTCTCCCCAAACCTCACACACCACACACACACGCGCGTGGCCAGCCTTCCTCTCTCACCAACCCCCAGCTGGCCCCACCCCCAGAAGCACACACACCCGCACACACCCAGCCTGCCACCCTCTCCCCTCATCTCTCCCTGCCGCGTGGGCCCATGCCAGCCCAGCCCAGCGCCCCTGTTCCTCTTCTCCCCAGCCTCGCCCCCGCGCGCGCCTCTCTTCCTCTCTCTCTGCAGCCTGCCCTGCCCTCACCCCCACACCGCCTCCCTTGCGCCACCCATCGCCGCCCGCTCCGCACGCTCGCCTGGCGCTCACCCTCCAGGCCAGCGCCACCGCCCGTCGCCAGCAGCCTTCCGCCCCAGCGTCTGCCGCCTCCTCTCCCCTCGCTGCCGTCTCCTTCCCCAACCGCCCACCCGGCGCCTCCCTGCGGCCAGGCGCGGCGAGCTCCGGGCCCGCCTCACCTCGCCTCCAGCGGACCTTGGCGACCTCCGCCCGCCTCGCATCCTCGAGCCCGCCTTGGCCTCCTCGCCCAGCGTCGGCCTCCTCGCCAGCGCTTCGCCGGCAGCGTGCTGGCTCGCCAGCCGACCTCGCGCCCTCGCCTCGAGCACCTCCCGCGCCTCTCTGCCAGCGCCGTCCGTCCCGCCCGCCTCCCGGCCAGCCTCGCTCGCCAACCGCCCGCCGTCCGCGCCCCAAAGCAGCCTCCGGCCCGTTCCCGCCGCCTCGGAGTTCGCCTCCAGCGCCCGCCACCATCTGCCGCGACCGCTTGGCCCGCAGCCCTGCCTGCAGCCCAGCCAGCCGCCCGCCGTTCCGTCGCCGTGTTCTTCCCCGCCTCGCCGGAGTCGCCCCTGCAGCCGTCGCCGAGGTCGCCCCGTCCAGCCCCCGCGTGGTGCTCGTGCGTGTTTGCATTGGTGCTTGTGGGTGCTGTATCAGGGGCAGAACCCGAAGGCCTCCGACAGGGACCCTCAAGAACGGCTTCCTGGACGCGCCATGGTTTCGGTGGAACCTCAACGCCAAGTCCGGCCCTGCGAACCCCAAGCCCGAGAGGAGAACGCGTACCCGGACGAAGCCACATGTGCGCCAAGATCTTCTACAGGAACGGTGAGCGCCAAGTACTCCTCGGATGCGATGCTCGAGAACCGGACGATGAGAACATCGACCTTGAGCATACGCACATCTTCCCTCGCCAAGACCGCCTCGATGGCGCAGGCCGATAAGACCCTCGCAGCAAGACCTTCGCGATAGCGAAGCGGCACCGACCCAAGTTCTGCTCCCGGACGCCGAGAACCCAGATCGACAAGTGCTTACGACGCCAAGACCGACAACGTGAACCGAAGACCCCCGGATGCGCCCAGATCTACGACCCCCGATATCCGAGAACGCTCCGTCGAACCCCGAACCCCAGATCCGTCGAACCCTGGACCCCGACCCCGAACCCCGGAACCCAAGTTCGTCGAGCCCCTCTGATGTGCGACCCCTCTTCCTCGAACCCTATTTTATAACATATCCACTTGTCGCATAATAACTGTTCATGCATGCATCTTATCTGTGGTTAGGGGGCCTTCCGCCGAGTCACCTAATAACTAAATATGGGGCCCATATGCGGGCAATTCTAGTCTCATATTGGCCTCATTTAAACTTGTGTAGCGAACCGGTGAAGTTTTCTGCCTTGATAAACAACATTTAAAATGCGGGGTTTCTAAACAACTTGAACCATTTAACTAGTTAGCCGGGACCCGGTTCGCTTAATCTTGACCTAATTGCATCGCCTCTTGCCATGCCATACATCATACATGCATCATGCCGATCTTACGTGTATTAAATATTGCATCCGGTGTTTATTCTAGTGTTTTGCTTCTTCGCGGATAAGGCCGTTGAGTTGATGTGAGCTTCCCCGATCTTGGTTGAACCCTTCGACAATGTTTTCAGCGAGCATCTCCCTTTCTACCTATCTTACTTTTATAGTATTTACTTCCCTCCTGTTGATCTATTGCTATCTCGTTGCGTTGCTCTAGATTTCGTGCGTGATATCCCTCAGCCATATATAGCCTTGGACACCTCCTATTACCTGTTGCTTGGAAGATAGTGGGACTGCGTGTAGTCGCTTGCTCAAGTGTTTTGCTTGTCGTCAAGTACCACCTTTGTTGGAGGAATTGCCGCATGTTGGCGTTGAAGATGATCATGGTTTACTTATTGTTTCACTTTAAATTCTGTTTAACAACTAAAATTGAATTAAGCGAGAGGCATCGGTGGGCGATAGGTAAGATTTGGTTTTCGAGCCCACTTGTGTCCCAGAGGACCGAGTTCTTGACACTGTTCGAGATCGGCGCTAACCACGTGGGGAGATATGGGCCCCATTGATAATTACCTGATTTCAAAGTATTGTCTGGGGCCACAAGTAGTTTGGGGCTTTATTACTATCTGTACTTATGCCATGCTTTTCTTTGCTTTATTTACGATTGTCGACGGATAGCACCTGTCTTTGTTTTGGGCGGAGTGTTTTCGCGGTGTCGGCGGTCCCGATTGGGGACCTGCGTGTTCACAGCCATTGGCGCAAACCCGAGTCCGTCTCGAGACCGGCCGACTTCTTGGTGTACTTAGTGGGTGGCCCCGATTGCTTGCTTTGGAGTGCAGGAACGTCGTGACTTAGGCCCCCCGACATACCGATGGGTGTATGTTAACGATCCGGCAAAAGGGTCGAAGTGCTTGTGGATACTTTGGTGCACCTGCGGTTTAATCTTTTAGAAGCCGTGTCATGTTATGGGCGACTTGGAGCACGATGTGCGATCATAGATAACTATAACTAAAGTTACTTTTAAAGTGACTTGTTTCCGATATGATTAGTAATCGCTTCACTACAACGGAATGGCTAAATAAAAGTATCAACAATTCTTTGGGTTTTGGGGTTATCTCATGATAATTGTATCTGACTAGTAAGTGATGCCACTATAACGGAATGGTTAACTAAAAGTGCCCACTGCTTACTTTATCAGGACGATTATCTCCACTTGACTAGTAAAGTGCCGCAACTATAACTGAATAAATAAAACTGCCAACTGTGTGAGTTCCTCGGTTGCCTTCCTCGTTTGGTCTCGAGGGGGAAACACCAGGATGGGTTTGTTTGGTGTTAGCTTCAGGTTGGATCCGAATAGGTCTTTCTCACCCCTCTCTGATAACCGCCAGTTGTATCGAGTCTCTATAGGTTGTTCAGTGCGTGATCTTGCCGCTCGATCCACCATACCTATGTAGGCGAGGACCGCAATTCTAGCCTCGCCGTGTCTTGGCCTCGATCTTGGCGCTCTTTCTTTGTTTCTGCTTTGCCCTTTCGGCACCCCTTTGTTTAAGCAGGTTTGAGAGCACGCCGTTAGCGAGGTTACCCTTCGGCTTGGCACAGGCAGGGTTATGGACGCCATTGGTTATTCTTGGGCTCTTAGCCCCATTTGCATCTTGTCCGTGATCGGACGCTCCTTCTTTCAAGGTGTTTTGGATCTTGTACCGTATATTTGTATTCTTGACTCTTTGAGTCGCAGTTGTATATATCTTACGTGGGTCCCATCGAGGGTGTTGTGTAATGTTATTACTTTGCTTTCCACCCGCACGAAAGTGCCTGGTGGGCACCTTCGAATCGTTTCTATGCGGGTTTGGCGAATTTTGCTAAAACTTGCATAGGGCCGATTCTGAGGGTGTTACACTCAACTTGACCATTGGATTGTGGGTGTGCCATAGACGCAAGGTCAAGTCGGATGCCTTTGTCCCAGCAGTAGGCCTCCACTTCTCCGAGTGATAAGTTGCTTCCATTGTCGGTGATGATCCTATGTGGGAGACCAAATCTCACCACTAGATCCCGGACAAACCTGAGGGCAGTTGCCCCATCGAGCTTTCTAATGGGTTTAGCTTCTATCCATTTGGTGAATTTCTCAACTGCTACAAGCAGATGCGTAAATCCACACGGTGCCGTTTGTAACAGTCCCACCATGTCTAGCCCCCAGACTGCAAACGGCCAAGTTATTGGTATTGTTCGCAATTCTTCAGCAGGGACATGTGGTTGTCGGGCATAATATTGGCATCATGTGCATGTTTCAACCAGCTTGTCAGCGTCCGCCTTCACGGTCAGCCAGTAGAATCCTTGCCGGAAGGCTTTCGTGACCAACGATCGAGGAGCGGCGTGATGCCCGCAATCTCCGAGATGGATTTCGCGTAGGATTTCTATACCTTCTAGCTAGGAAACACACTTTAGGTATACACCAGTAGTGCTCCTTTTGTAGAGTTGACCATTGATTATGGTATAACCATTTGCTCGTCGTACTATCTGCCGTCTTTCGACCATGTCGTCGGGCAAAGTTCCGTGTTCGAGATATTCCATGAACGGTTTTGTCCAAGCCGGAGGGGTCTTTGTCACCATGTTGACGGAAGAATCAGCTCTATCCGGGTTGTCGATGTCGGCGCCCTTCACGGATGGTGTGCGTAGATGCTCTAGGAAAACTCCTGGCGGAATTTGCTTTCGCCCTAATCCAAGTTTATACAATAGATCAGCCGCCTCGTTTTTCTCCCTAGGCACATAATTGACTTCGTAGCCCAAGAAGCTCTTGGCTATCTCGTCCACTTCGTCGCGATATGACGCCATCATAGGGTTCCACGCATTCCAAGTGCCAGCCACCTGCTGGGCAACCAAGTCGAAATCTCCACAGCAAACTATGCGCTTGATGCCAATATCCTTGGCTACACGCAGTCCGTGAATGAGTGCTTCATACTCCGCCATGTTGTTTGTAGCCTCGAAGTGGATCTGCAGAACGTAGTGTAGCTTGTCTCCTTTTGGTGACTGTAGCAATACACCAGCCCCCGAGCCATTGAGCAGCTTTGATCCGTCAAAGTGCATCACCCAGTATTCTGGTTCTGGCAACGGAGTGGCATCCGACATCTCCGTCATCTGCAATAAAATCCGCCAAGGCTTGTGACTTGATAGCGTCGCGTCTTTTGTAGGTGATATCGAAGGCAGCAAGTTCAATGCCCCACTTCGCGATCCTTCCTCTAGCGTCACTGTTGTTAATAATGTCAGACAATGGAGTCTTGCTCACTACTGTGATTGGGTGCTCCTGAAAGTAATGCCTCAGCTTCCGTGAAGCAAGGAATACTCCATAAGCTATCCTTTGGTAGTGCGGGTAACGCTGCTTGGACTCCGTCAAGACCTCGCTTACGTAGTAAACTGGTCATTGAACTCTGTGCTCATGGCCTGGTTCCTTCCGCTCTACCACGACGACGATGCTGATAACCCGGTTGGTTGCCGCCATGTAAATTAATAGGGGCTCACCAGGCTCGGGTGCTGCAAGGATGGGCGCTGAGGAAAGAATCTCCTTGATCTGCTTCAATACTGCATCTGCCTCGTCCGTCCATGTGAATTTGTCCGCCTTCTTCAGTAACTTGTATAGCGGCAGAGCCTTCTCTCCAATTCGGCTGATGAACCGACTAACTGCTGCAACACAACCTGTTAGTCGTTGGATGTCCTTTAGCCATGTCGGACGGTTTATGTTTAAGATGGCCTTGATTTTCTCCGGGTTGCCTCGATTCCGCACTGGGAAACGATGAAGCCCAACAGTTTGCCGGCTGGAACCCCGAAGACGCACTTCTTAGGGTTGAGCATCATGTTGTATTTCTGGAGATTATCAAATGTTTCTTTTAAGTCGGAGATTATTTCATTTGACTTTTTAGACATCACCCCGATATCGTCCACATAGGCGTGAACGTTCCGACCAACTTGGTCGTGAAGGCAACGTTGCATTGTCCGCTGGTAGGTAGCACCTGCGTTTTTCAACCCAAAGGGCATCGTGACATAGCAAAACATGCCGTATGGGGTAGTGAACGAAGTGGCCAATTGGTCCGACTTCCTCATCTTAATCTGGTGGTATCCTGAGTATGCATCGAGAAAACACAAAAGTTCCGAGCCAGCCGTCGAGTCAATGACTTGGTCAATGCGAGGCAAAGCAAATGGATCTTTGGGACATGCTTTGTTCAAGCCGGTGTAATCAACGCACATTCTTAATTCATTGGTTCCCTTTTTGGGGACAAGTACAGTATTGGCCACCAATCGGGTGTGAAGGACTTCTCAGATAAACTCAGCCTTAATTAACCTAGCTATCTCTTTGCCAATGGCGCGTCTCTTCTCATCTCCGAAGCGTCGTAGAGGTTGTTTCACTGGTTTACACTGTGGATCTATGTTTAAGCTGTGCTCGACAAGTTCCCTAGGTACACCTTTCATGTCGGCAGGCTGCCAGGAAAAGATGTCCCTATTCTCATGGAGGAACTCGATGAGCGCGCTTTCCTATTTGGGATCCAGGTTCGTCCCAATGGCGACGGTCTTGGAGGCATCGCCTTCCACAAGTTCCACTGGCTTGGTCTCGATGGCGGCCTTGAACGCAGGAGCGGAGTCGGAGATCTGCTTCTTCGACGTGGGCATCTCTGAGTCATTGACCTTGCTCTGGATCTCCTTGAATTCTTGACATGAGGATAGCTTACGCAACGCTGCTTCATTGATCTCGCAGTCCCTTGCCTTGGTAAAGCTTCCGGATACGGTGATGACACCGTTTGGTCTGGGTATCTTGAGTTTGTTGTAGACGAAGCATGGCTTGTCCATGAACGTGTGGAATATGTCGCGGCCGAATATGACGTGGTACACACTCTTCAAGGGGAGCACCTCAAAGGTCATGTGATCTTGGCGGTAATTATTAACGTCGCCAAAGGCTACCTGAAGTGTAATGCACCCAAGGGACTGAGCCTCCCGTCCAGGAACTACGCCGTGGAACACGGTGTTGGTCTGCCTTAGGTTTGCCTCCGTCAAGTTCATCTTCTGTAGTGTATCCAGGTACATGATGTTGATGCTGCTTCCACTATCCACCATGCACTTGGTGAACTCCACGCCGTCAATCAATGGGTTAATGACCATGGCGTATTGGTTCTCTGTTGGCACAAGGTCTGGGTGGTCCGTCCTGTCCCAAGTGATTGGAACCTCCGACCAGCGCAGGTATTGGGGGACTGGGGGGAGAGTGGCCATCAGGATCCTTAGAGAGGTCTTCTGTTGTCGGACGGTGGGGGTGTCGAGGAAAGTGTGGTAGACTGGGGCCTTCTTTGCGAAGGGGTTCTTGCCCTTGTCGTCGCTCTTGGCGGCGTGCTTGGGGTCAACGTCCTCGTCCATGACACTTGAATCCTTGGACTCCTCCTCCTTCTTATTCCCCTTGCCCTTGCCTCACGGTCTGTTCTTCCGACTTCGCTTGTAGCCGGACTCCGGGTCTTCCTTGAGGTCGTTGACGAACTTGCAGTGTCGATTGGTATGGGTGTCCTTGCCGTTGACATCGAGGTGTACGAGGCACGGCATATCGCGGTACTCTTCGTACGTTTGGGGGATGCGGAGCGGCGCCGAGTTGGTCTCACTTCCTCGTTGCTGCCCACGGCCTGCTCCCCTTCCTTGGCCATGTTGTCCGCCTTCTCCTCGTCCTGCAAAAGTCATGGCGACCATGTCGGTAGATTGCTTTTATTCTGGAGCGGTTTTCCGCTTTGTACTATTGTTCCTCCGATCTTGGGTTGGAACGGCCGTTGCCGGCAAAAAGCCACGAGCATCGTCGTCGGCAGCTGCGAACTCACTAGCTAACTGAATCATCTGATTCAAGTCAAGATGATGATTGTCCTGCAAGCGCTTTAGCTTATGTCGGAGTAACGTGCCCCTTTCCAATCCATCGATGAAGGCGGCCATGGCAGTCTGGGCATGCACTCCTGCGCAGGAATTCTTCATATCCAGCCAGCGGGAGAGGTAGGCGTGAGATGTCTCGTCTTTCTCTTGCACGCACCGCTGTAGATCGCCCACAGTGCAGGGACGCTTGTATGTACCCTCAAAGTTTTTAGTGAACGCTTCTTGCATGTCCAACCAGCTATAGATAGATTTCTCCGGCAAGTCGTCTATCCATTGACGGGTCATACCGGCCAACATTAACGGGAGGTACTTGACGGCGACGTTGGGTTGCCTCCAGCAATCTCCACCGCGTTGTCGTAGTCCTGCAACCATGTGGCGGGCTTGGCGGTGCCGTCATAGGGATTGATGGTCTTGTCAATCCGGAAACCTTTGGGGTAAGTTGCGGACCGTATTGCAGGTCCAAAGAAACGTGGTCCCAATATGGTCCTTCCCGGGCCTCGTGGATCTTATCGATCCGTGAACGTGCATCGTATGGCTCCGGGTTCTTCTTCTTATTGCCAATAGGGGATGGGCTGCGTGAACGACGTGGGCCTCTTCCGTCATGGTGACTGCTTGGCGGTGACGGAGGCGGAGGTCGCGGTGGGTTAGCCTTCTTCTTTGTTACCCTCTGCGGCCCCACGCTGTCCACGGTTGCTTGCCGACGCCGAGGGTCGTGGTGTGACCTGCTCTTATGTCCTTGGTGGCGCTCTCCATCATGACGGGTGCAGCCGTGTTATCGCGGATAGCGATGCCGCCTTTGCTTTGGAGGGGCATATCCGTGCGATGGTGAGTCTTGTAATCTTCCCGGCGTCGGGGATCGGGCGGTGGCGATGGGCGGCGGTTGGGATCTTTCTCCGTGGTCGGAGGATATGGGGATAGCATCCTTCACATTGCGCGCATCCCTCCGTCTTTGTTACGATGAACCCGTCCGCGATCCGACATCCTGAGGAGATCGTCCTTGGCGGTTTATCTTGGCCAGATCGGCAGAGCTGGGTCGACTCAAGCCTCGAGAGGTGGCCTTTTACTGCTTTTTACCCTTGGACACTAGGTCATAGACCTGCTCATTGCCTCGGCGATCTATCCTGCTCGGAAGGGTCTTGGCGGCGAGGTTAAGGAGTGGGGTGGGCATCACCTTGCCTTCACTATCAATGTATGGTTTAGCTTGCGGCTTCAAGGAGCCCATCCTAGGTTGCGCCCGTACACGGGATCGTTGATGACGCCTTGGGAGATTTCTTAGCCTTCTGCTGTTGCAGCAGAGTCTTGTACTCGGCCTCCATTGCTCTTGCTTTCTCTATGGACTTCTGCGCGTTGACCAGATCTCGATCTAGTTTAGCGCCTTGCTCTGTGATGGCTTGCGCCTCCTCCAGCAGCTGCTGGCGCTTCTCGTCAAGCTGAGTCACGTTCCAGATATGATCAACGGTTAGAGGCTCAACGAGGAGATTGCCGTACATCTCTCTATCAGCTGGTGTAACATGGGCTGCTGCCGACGTGGATGCTGGGGGCGGCAAGTTCGCGGTGTTGTTGTTGCTCGGACCGGTGCCGATTTCCTGCGGCTGCTGCACTGGGTTAGGCGGAGGAGGCATGACCTTTGCGCGATCATCGTCAGCAGCAATTAGTGGCCCCTTCCCCTTTTCCAGCATCGTAGGCGGAGCTTGCCTGGGTTGATCTTCGTCCATCGCTATCCCAATGGTGACGAACACCCCTCGAGACATAATGGTGTTATTAGCTTGCTCGTCGCGCGAGTACTCCTCCTCCATCTCCTGCATAGCGGAGTCTAGCTCTTCTGGACTGAAGTCTATTTCCTCTGAATCTGCACCAAAATCAGCATAAAGCGCGTCAATGACAGAGTCAGAGGGTGCCAGGACTTCCTCGATGACGGGCGGTGGAGGTGCAATGGCCTCGATGATGACTGGAAGTGGTGGTGCTGCTGCGACGATGGCGGCCGGAGGCGGTGGTGGTGGTGGCTGAATCGGAGGGGCTCCGTCGATGAGCGCAAGCGCTGTCTGAGCTGCCGCTTTAGCCTCTGCATAGTTGTTGACGGTGTTCACCATGCCTTCGAAGGTGAGGCGTCCTGACGCCTGTTGCCGTCTTAGAGAATGTCGGAGAAGCGTGCCATGGTCCAGTCCTTCCACAAAGTGATAGATGGCATCATCATTGGGGTAGTTGGCCAGATCGGCTCGTATACGAAGCCACCTGGCCAGGTAATCGCGGGGGTTTTCGCCCTCTCTCTGAACGCAGCACGCCAGATCGAAAAAGGTAACCACGCCGACGAACTTGGATCTCTGTTGTCCAGACGCACGGACAAAGCCGGCGGATTTGCAGTGATCTTCCACCTTTATATCCTGTGCAGGGGTGGTTTGGGTGGGTCTTGAATTTTTCCGATCTTTGCCGGCAAACTCCGAGGAGAGGTCCACGTCGATCCTTCCGCGAACGTATCCTTCCCGTAGGCGGTCCATGCGGGTCTTGATGCTCCTCCGACTCCCAGGGAACTAGTGCCCGAGTCGGTTTCGCCAATGAAGAGGTGGATGTCTCCGATAGGAACGATCGAACACCGCGTAGGGTTCGTCTTTGCCGTGATCCAGAACTCGTCGGGGGGGACGATCGGAACGTTTCCGGAGAATAGAACGCGGCCGATGGCTATGGTTTCGCAGATTCCTGCGAAGATCTTGGTCCTCGCCCGCTGAAGAGCCTGAAGCGCCTCTTGCCCCACGGTGGGCGCCAACTGTCGTGGTATTGCCGACGAGTACGCCATGGAGGGGTCCTCATAGTGCGTGTTTAGAGACGTGGGGTAAGGAGGACGGTTGTGAGTGCAGGTAACACGGCTTACCAGTTCGCATCCCTAGCGGTGGTGGAATCCTACTCCTGCTGTAAATCACTATAATGGCAATATGCCGAATTACAGAGATAGGTTCGCTGTACGAGGTGACTAGAAAGTCTAAGTTATCGTTGTTCTAAAGGATCCCATAGGCCCGACTTATATAGTCGTCAGATCCTAGGGTTACAGGGAAAAGTCCTAGCCGGACAGGTTACAGAGTCCTACACCGTCTATTATTAGTCTTGTGTAATTTGCACTCCAAGACTCCGGATACGCTGGTGACTCCACCGTAGCCTTCCTTTATCCGGCATGGGCCTCCCTTCTGGATCCACCTAACTAGGCCGCCCAGCAGGCCATAGGCCATGCTACCGACTATGGGCCACCCAGGTTAGTCGGATAAGAGACATGCTATGAGGATACCCATATAGCATATCCCCAACAAGAGGCTTCATTCTTGTCGATGTCACATAATCGAAACTATCACCGTTATCGAGCATACATGCACACAAACAATCAACACATCAATACATTGCATACAAACACCAATTCATTCATCAAGCAAATGACAAAACAAGTTGATAGATCAGTAAGGATTTGAGGACATGGTTGGGGATACAAAGGAAATGCTTTGGTTGCATTAGTTGATTTTCTATTTAAGATTTATAGTCCAAAGCTACCTAGATAGAAGGGTTTTTGAACAAGGCCAAGTTCTGTATGAGATCGATGTGCAACATGATACCCTCAGATAGGTATTGATAAAATGAAGCCAACAAAATTGGTTTCACTATTTTATCAATTACCAACGATTTATAGTGATTTTTATAGTAAATAAAACTCTAGTTTTAGGAAATAATTCACCAGAAATGTTCTGGAGTTACAAAAATTATTTGGGTGATTAGATAGTATTTGATGGACTGATTCAAGAGGAGTTGGAATCTTTTCAAAACAATTACCAGAATGCCCTTAGAAATTCCCAAAGACAGTACTGGATGAGATTTGTCTTTTTGATCAGATTAAACCTATAGAAGCTTTTGGTGTGATTCCAAGGGTACTAGTTAGGTAATGATAATACCTTTATGAATAAATTGGAATCACCCTTTTTGGAGTTACAGAACTATTTTGGTGATTTAAATAGTGAATAAACTATGCACAAAATTGTTTAGTTCACCATAATTTAATAAAGGCTCAATAAATATTGGGCTCTTGGTTTTTGGTACTCATTGGTATGGAGGTTTAGTGGGAGTTGGAATTGGGTCAAAACCATTTTTGGTTTTGCCTAGAAAACTTCTCCAAGGCAGAAATGGCCTTAATTTGTTATTTTTGTTACTGGTAAACCATAGTCCACCTTGGCATGGGACCAGGTCTACAGGTTTTGTAGTTTCAAAACTATCCAGAGGAAATTGTTTTCACCCCATTTGGGTTAACCAAATTATCTGAAAGATTTTATGAACTCAAAGGATACCCTGTGGTAAATTAAATAATGGAAAAACATCCAGAAATAATCTAGCAAAAATAGAGGCACTTCATGTTTAAGAACACATCTGGGTACTTGGAAAAATTCAGATCTGATCATATTAAGCTATTTTCCATTTTTGTTTCGAATTAAATCGAACAGTTATTCTGCAGATCCAAAATAAAAGGATAAAGAACAGAGAGGGAGATAGGCCGGACCTACGCAGTCTAGGCCGCGGGGAGCAAGGCCAGCCCAGCAAGGGGGCACCGCCTGCATGGAAAATGGAGGGGATCCACGGGAAAACGCGCACCAGCCTCGGCCCACCTTGCTGAAGGGGTACCGGGCGACGCTGGCCGTTCGATCCAGAGGAGATCGACGGCCGCAAGCCGTCACCTACCTCGCGACCTTGGCTGGCGGGCTGGAATCCTAGCGAGGAACGGAGAGGAGGCTCGGCGGCACCTATGGAAGCCTCGCCCGAAATGGGGAAACGACGGAGTGGACGCGGCGCGTGATGATGAGTCCGACGAGGGGTAGCAAGGGTGGATCTGGCAACAGGGGGAGCCTGCACTACCGCGACCGTGGGAGGTGCTCGAGAGGCTCGGTTGTGACGACGGTTGGAGTGGTCCTGAGCCAAACAAGTAGCAGGGTTATATGCAGAGGAGAGAGGGGATCTTGACATGGTCACATGAAGAGAGGGAGGAGGGGAGAGGGGAGCTCGAGGCTCGTTTCTTGGTGAAGGACGAGGTGCCTTCTCCTCCTCTTCGCGTGCATTACAGAGTAGGGGAGCGGGGGAGGGAGCTCTGGGAGGATAGGTGGGAGTGTGGGGGAGAAATGAGGCCAGAGAGAGGAGCTGGAGTGGGTGGAGGCTTATAAACCGAGGTGGTATGGTCTATGGTAGACCATGCCCATGGGGGAGCAAGGGAGGGGTGGTGGCCATCCATTGGGCAGTAGGGGTAATGGAGAGAGGTCTCTGGTCGTGGTAGGGGACAGAGAGGTGAGAGGGGCTGCTGTAATGAGAAAAGAAATGTATGACATGACCTTGCCTTTGTATCACCCCTCAAACAAACATGTGGGACAAAGAGGTGGGGCATGCTATAGTGTTCTTCGACCAGAAGGGAGTGATGCTGCTTAGGAGACTTACTTGGCAAGCTTTGATGAGGTTTGACTTTCATTTAACTCAAGCTTGATGGTTTTGTAAAATGATGATCAAATGGAGGCTTGTGAAGGAAGTTGAATAAATTGCATTGGCCAAAGTGTGAAAATGGTACTGGTGTGTGTGTACAGTCATTGCATAACCCCAGGAATTATTTGGGATTTTCCAAAGTTTATAAGTCCACTTAATCTCATTTATTCAAATAGTGCAGAAATAGATTATGGAAGCTAGTGTAATATTTTTACATTAGACAAGGTTGGTTTTTGGTTAGAAATGGTGTTGAATACCATTTTACACTTTGGAGAATTTATTTGGAATTTATTAAGACGGAAAAGTATTTTTAACTAATTATTTGTTGTTTCTGCCAATGAAGAAAAAGGGCAAAAATAATTAATTAAGTATCTCAAAATTATTTATTTTTGATTTTGGAAATAGGGTATGATATATAGCATTCATTTATGCCTTGGGTTGGCTAAGTGATTTGGAGAAAATCAAACTTGACTTTATAGATAAGGATTTTGAGAATGTGGTAGATAAAGGAAATTAAATGGTTTAATAATCCAAATAATTGGAAGAATTATTTGGGGATTCTTAGATCCAATGTGGATGATGTAAACTTGATGTAGGCATCAAGATAATCCTTGTTTTTTGAGGAAAGTGGTGGAAAGGGTGGAAACTAGATTCGGGGAGGATCTAGGGTTTAGTTATTCTGATGCCACCTAAACATGGTTGGATTAGGGAGCTCAGAGCTCACATTGGTACAAGGGGTATATGGATGGATATACCATGTCATATAGATGATCATTGAAGCAAGAGTTGGGCTTGGTTGGATTTGAGATGATCATGGTGAGATGGCAAACTTTGTTGAAAACAAGGCTCCCATAACATGTACATCAGGTAGCCTTCTTATCCCATAAAATGCTTAGTAGATCACAATCATGCAATGATTTGGTCAATGGGAGGTGGCACATAGATGTGAGCTTCTGCCAAAGTAGGTAAGAGGATAGGATTTGCAGGAAAGATTATTAACTTGGCTACGAAACCATCATGGATGAGTGTGAATTAGAATGGCTTAGTCAAGCGAAAGAATAGGCTTTGGTAGAACTAAAGATATACTACAAGATGGTTCAAGTACATTCTCATGAATTCATATAGGTTGGAAAAGGTATTGCTCCAAATATTGAATGTAGATAGGAAATCTAGACTTAGCCATTTTGGCAGATTTAGGGTTTTAAACTAGAGTGCAAGTGTAGAGGGTTTTGAGAGGATGCTAAGTTCCAAACTCATGATCTAGGGAATGATGTTGAAGTGTTAATTAAGTAGGTAGGATCCATTCTTAGATTGGGTCTCCACTGAGTTGGAGCTATTAGAAGGATTTATCCCTGGATTGATCTAGTTAGGAGGGAAGATGATCACCTTAGTGGCTTAGGATAGATCCAGACTTGGAGGATTGATATGGGATTGATGAGCACAATCATAGATTGGTTCCTAAGGGATGAGCTACTAGATTATCTCACTCTAGTTCCTAAACAACAAGGCAAACAACAGATCAAGGAAAATCATCAGACAACAGATCAAGGCAATTCATCTTATTACTTACCCAACTAGTACTAGGGTTACCATCAAGCCTAGCTTGGGGTAAGGGTGGGTATTTTGAAAGGGGTTTTGCTGTGAAGTAAGATAAGTACCATCTTGGTATCTCTACCAAGATTGAGATGAAAATGTTTTAATAAGGGTTTTTGGAAAACCTAGAGATAAGGGTAGTTGAAGGTTCTGTCTTGAAAACATAAGGAGATTATATATATGTCTCCGTAGTTTTGGTAGTAGAAACTATTAAAGTATTTGGTTGAGTCAAAGTCATCTTGGCTCAGTTTTTGAAATGCCAGAACATTTGAGAATATGAAGGATGAGCCAAGACACCTCTTTTGTACAATATTTTTGTGAACTAGGGTTGGGATGAGGAGTACACAACTAATCCACAAGAAGTTTGTAACATCCCAAAAATATCAAACTTAGATCAACAAAATACTAATCCCAAAGTTTAGGGTTAACAAAAACTTTTCTAAATCAATTCATGAAAGCATGTATATGTGTATGCATGAATTTTGAAATTCTTTAAAAAAACCACCTTGTTTGTGTGATCCATTGCTTGTAAAATGTTTCTTAGGTGAAAAGAACATCATCTAAAACATTCCCCACACTTTTCCTAAAGAAAAATAAGTCAAAACCAATATATTAAGTGAATGGTCATTTTGACCAATTTAACTCCCATGCCTACTTTGGCTGTCCCAAACTTTCAAAACCTAACAGAAACTTTTCTGGATCTTTGCACCCCTTGAGTGTACTCATAACAAAGTATCAAGGCCCACCTTGTGATCATCCAGAAACTTTCAAATGCATAGTTTAAATGACAACTCAAAATTGAATCTTCTTCATATGGGAAGATCCCACTTTTTCAAAACCCACTTAAACAAGCTCAATTTTCAAAACCCAAGCATCTGTAGACTCACCAGAACCAATCTAGCAAACCCACCAAAAATCTTTTCAAAATTCAAAACTTGATTTCATGCGGCCATTTCATCAAATAGGTTGCAGACACAAATCAAACAAAACACAAACACTATAGTGTGCAGTGTTTTGAGCCTAACTTGTTCCCTAGTTAGCTCTCACACAATCCAGTAGATCATGTAGAAAGGTTAGACCAGCACTAGCACCCCTGTGAGCTTGCCTTTGCCATTAATGGTGAACAGCCGAAGCCAACCTTGTCACCCCAATGTGGACAGCAAGCTAGGAGCAGCAGCAAGCCTAGCCAGCATGTCTGGGAGGCAGCCCACCGTCCACCGCCATCACTGTCCCGCCATGGCGTTGCCAAGCTCGACCACGCACAAGACACGCCCAGACCATGCCGAGCGTGCGCCAGAGCGCCACCCTCGACCACCACCCACAGACCGCGCGCCGCCTTCACCGCGCGCACACACGATCACCACCGACCCAGGAGACCGCCAGACATCCCCGTTTAACGCCCCGCGCCATACAGCCACCGCCCGCCGTCAAGAACGCCGCCTCTGCCGCGCAGAGCACCTCCCGTTCCAGACCAAACCACACCGCCCCATCCCTCGCGACCATGTCATTGAGCATCGCCAGGAGACACAGCACCGTCCCCTACCCTTGCCCATGCCATTAGCTGCCTGTAACGTCGCCTCCGACGAGCTCACCTTGCGCCCCGATGGTCCCCTCGCTCGACTATAAATAGAGGCCACCCCCGCACGATTTCTTCACACCATCTCACTCCCCTCCCCTCACTGATCGTGCCACACCATTCTCAGATCAAGGCGAGCACCACCTGCGAATTTCACTGGAGCTGCCGCTGGGAGAAGAAAGGAGCCCGATTGGAGCCGCCCAGAGAAGCCACCGGTACCAGGAGGTTCGTCGTCGTCGACTTCGTTCGCCCGCCTCGCCGACCCTCGCCGTACCCCGGTGAGCCCCCAGCACCCCTCACTGGTCGCGCTAGGTTTCGTTCTCGCCGGAGCTGTCTCGCGTCGACGATGACCCTCAGCCGTTGGATTTGAACAAGATCGACGAACCACGTTGCCCCATACCGCCCAGCCCGTGTCACCGACGAGTGGGGACACCCACTTAAGCAGCCAGCGGAGCACTGCGCTTAGCAGCGGCCCGTTAAATTTCCGCAGCCCAACAATTCAAATTAAATCTTTTCTTTTAATTTCAAACACACTTGTACCCACCTTCAAAAATCAACCCAGATCGATTTAGTGCACCAAATTAGATGAAACCAATTTTGTTGGAAAGGTCTGTGAATGCTTAATCCAAGCCCGTTGGATTCAAGTCATTTGGATCTGTAGATCACCCTTAGCAAAATGACAATGCGAAGCTTTTCTGCATTCAAACTTTTCAAATTTAAACCACAATAGCTTTTGAGTTGATTCCAACTCTCAAAATCACTTTCAACCATACCTTTCAGAATATATAAAATATATATAGGTTACTTGCAGAAATAATGTTCAAGGAATAAAAGAATGCTTCATAAGCATTTCTAGCCACTTTAATTAATTAAAATAAAAGGGTAAAACCTTGTTAAATTGTGACACCACTTTAAATCACATTCCCATGGACTACAACATGTGGTGATGACATGTGTCAACATGATCCCATCTTTAGTTTGGAGAATATTAAATCTTAAGTAGTTTTTCAATGAGTAGAAATTACTTTTCTAAAATAAGAAGACTTAAACCAATCCTTAACCTTGTAATGTTCGAGATGATGCTAGATCATCTATAGGACCCTTGTGTGTGATGATTGCAAGTAGTTAAGTATTGTTTGGTGATTGTGTACCTGATTTATTCATAGACGCTAGTACCGACCAAGGCTACGAGGAAGAAGGAGGATACTACGAAGAGGAAGCCAAGGAGAACTTCAACCACTGCTCTGCACAAGGCAAGCTTATACTGATATTGATGCAAGCTATGCTAACCAAGTTTACCAATGCAAGCTAACACTTGCAAGATACTATACCTATGCAAGCGCATAAGACACCCTATTGTTGCCACAACCCATGCTTGTGATATGATTACTATATGCCCTCAGCGTATGTAACCATACCCCACTTGCTAAACCAATCCTAGTTTTATGGCAAGCTTTTTACTTTAATTCTTTATCAAAGTTACTTAGAGGCTACCCAAGAATTTTGGTAGATACTAGACAGTTGTGCTGAAGGTTGCATAAAGAGCATTAAAATTTGGCCTAAGCTAGAAACCTTGATATCAGCTTATGATATAAGGTTGGACTTAGTTGCAACTCCACTAGTTACCACCCCTCTATTAGTACTACCCCACCTGTAGATGCTAGTGCTAAGCATAAAACTTGATCAACTTTAGATGGGAATACTTGGTAGAAAAATGGTTATGAAAACCTTGGAATGATGGATCATTCTATTGAAATGTTTTGGACATGTGTTTCCAAACACTTGATGATTTTGGTGATGAAAATGTTGAGGCATGAGCCTTAGCCCTTTATAAAATTGATGGTTGTCTGGATGCGATACCATTCCAATTTTATCGTACAACCACAATACCCGAATATTGGGTAGGGCTTGTTGAAACTTATATACCTTAGTATTAGTTCCCTCACGGCCAAGGTGAAATGAGGCTACCTTGTGAAGATTGTCCACTGCGGTACCCAAGATGACAGTGGTCATGGTTGGGAGGCCAAACTCACAGGAGAGGTGCTTATACTAGGGAGTGTAAATGGAAGGTTAGGATTGATTATCCGCATACCGAGTATGGTGAATTCAGGATTTGTTCCTGACGGATGTATCGAATGTTGTGGTGAAAGTGTACAATCTCTGCAGTGTCAAACTATTGAATAGCGCGTCATGATTATGGACATTGAGTGGCCATATCTCCCCGTCAGACTTTTCAAAATGATTTGTGAACGACTTGAGACTTTGGTTTGGCCACAACAGAGTTGTGACTAGAAATACAAGATCCCACTTAGGAGTTATAAAATTGTGACTAGCTTGGGAACTTAGTAGTATAAATCTGGCTTTTGCAAAACAACCCTAGAGCCTAGTGTCCTATTATCCAAAACCCCCTTTTTCTTGTTAGTATTAGTTTGCGAGTACTTAAAGAGTACTCATGGCTTTGTCCCTGGCTATTCCCATGGCCAGACTATGAAGAGGAGTACCTGGAGGATGGACCTCAGGATGGTTACGACAACTAGGATCATCTCCCATCGTCAGCATTGCCTGTGACCCCGAAGATGGAGCCTCGCCTACGCTACCGTTACTATTCCGTATTCTGCTGCTTGATGTTGTATTAAGGACTGGATCATGAGATCCCTATTTGTGTAAGAACTTATGTATCGTTGTAATGGATGAAGTACTATGGTATCCAATTCTGTTATGTCTCGCAAAAATGGTAATCCTGGGATTGCGATGTATGGCATAACAGGCATCTAGGATTGAAAAATCCGGGTGTTGACACAGTTGCTTGAGCACAAGAAAGCAAGTAAGCACACATTGTAAGAAAAAGTTTTTGTTCCCCCTGAGTTTTGCCTGCTGGACAGTTAATCAGGGTTGCTGAAATTGGGATGTTACCAACCTTTCCCCCTTAAAATAATCTCGTCCCGAGATTAGGGAGGAGTATCCAGGTTCGGTCTAATGGAACATCGTGGGTAAAACATGCAAAGAACATCATTACTCTTGCATATAATTCAACGGGGTTCATCCAGAATTTGGCGGATTTGCACCGACCAATAGAGATGGTACTTGACGCCTTACTGAACAGGTCTCGAGACGATCCATCACTTGCCAGAGGGTGGAAGAGTAGGTTGGTAGGGTACGAAGGACTATATCGAGAGTGTTCCCTGAATCTTGTAGCCGTCCTTGGGTTGGGTACCAACTTTGGTTACTATATTTACTCGGGGTCTGAGGGGCCTTCATCTCTTCAGTAGCGAGGGTCGTCCTTTCTCCGAGGTTTTTGCTGCAACGAGTGGATCTTTGGGGGGGGGGGGTGGTGACTTGAAGAGGGGTTGATACTTGTGAAGGGAATAGATCTTCATTTTCCGTCTCGGGGTTTGTAGATTCGAAGGTCATCTTTGGTGGGTCGTTAGTAGCAGAAGCGGAGAAGGGGCTTCGCGACGTCTTCAGAGAAACTTGATGTCTTGGGTTTCTTTCTACTCCTTAGAGAGTACTATTGGCGACAGTGGGTAGTCTTGTTACCTTAATTCTGAATATCTCGGTTGTTTGGGAGGATCGAGCAGTCCTTTGAAGATTGTTGAGGAAGTCTGTGTTCTGTTCCTCTGACAACTCTAAAGGTGGTGATTGGGGAAAATTGCTTGGATTGGGGGATCTTCTGGTATTATCTTCTCATGGTCGGTCTTCTAGAATAGAGTGGAAAGACGCAGTCTTTCCAACTTAGAGCTTTACTTGGGGTCGTCGAGGTTGGGGGTAGATCCTTCGTCTGGGAGCATTTGCTTGACACTTGAATTGAGGTATTTAGGTTACGCCTTATTATGACTGCCTTACTATAAGGCGTATGGGTTATCTCGGGGTAGTCTTAGCTGTTAGCGACGCTTCTTATTAGTCCTTAGTCAAGGTGGATGCATTTTGGCTTCCGATAGGTGGTCTTCACTTGATCTCGTTGTGTTGCTTTGGTTTGATGATGGAGTAGACTCATTATCTTCGGGCATTCTTATCTTCCGGCTTCTTGGGGCATTTGTGTTATGGTGGAGACTTCCTGTTGATTTGGCGGAGACTGGACTAGGTCATTGTTCCTTTGGGGGAGATTAGAACTAAGGCACGAGTAGGAGTTGTTAGGGATTTTATTTAGGTGGCCATCCTGCTGAGGAGAGGTTTCCAGCTATGGGGTTTTGAGGGTTAGCTTCAGGATACACCAACAAGGTGGTTATATAACAGGATCGAGTGATCCGACGTAGATAAGCAACACATTTCAAGCATCACAAAAGCAGATGGCAAGCAAGCCAGGCGTACCATAGGTAGTAAGGGGTGACTACACGTCAGGAGTCCTATTTGTTTCGATGCTAATCCTAGGTACGGACGTTACGGGGGTCTTGACTTCTGTCTTGCAATTTGTCATCGTCGGTTCCGTACTTGATGAATTTGGGGGCGATGAAGGACTCCGTTGGTGGGGCGATCTTGTAGTGCCTTGCGTCGTTGGTGGCTAATTTGTTTTGTTGCCTTGGTGTCTCTTTATTTCGAGATATCTATCTTCATAGTCTCCGAGTCAGACTTTGTTTTTGAAAATGGGACATTTGAAGTAGACGAGATATAGAGTAATTTCAAATTTTAAAATCATTTAAGTCAGAGAAGGTGAGATAAGAAATCTTTTGAGAAGCTTTTGGTAAAATAGTTTTCGAAGCCGATGTTTTCAGAAATAGGTTTTGTCCTGTCTAACGTCCATGCTAACTAAAGTCTCCTACAGTCAGGATGGCTCTGATACAAAGTCTGTGGCACCCCGGATTTATGGTCCGAGAATACCCATTATACATACAATTCACGTTCCCATGATTAGTGAGCCGTGAGCATAACCGACTAGTATCATTACAACATCCATATAGTAACGAGTACAAAACTTACAAAGTGGCCATTCTGGCGAATACAACACAAATAGCGGAAGTCTTCAGCGCAGAGCCTGTGCAGTAATCTACAGGCAACTGACTGGGAAGATGTCCTAGCTCGCATAGACGTCAGCACCTTCGTTCCTTCTTAACATCTGCAATCTATCCAAGTAAATAGCCAGGGACAATGCTGGTGAGTACTTTGAATGTACTCGCAAACCACCTGAAGATAACACTAGTAACAGATATGCAATATGGCTGTAGTAGGATGGCTAAGAGAGGTTCCTTTATAAACTAGTTTCTCTTGTAGATATAGCATGTCTCTATATCCTTGTTGAAAAACTTTGTAAAACATTTGGAAACCTTTTTGAAAAGTTTTAAGAAATCACTAGGATTGGGTCACCCATTTGATTTTCCTTCCGGTCATCTCCTGACCAAACTCCTTCCTCCTTTCTCACGACCATCCGACAGTCAAAACAGTTTCAAGCCATTTCTTGTCCAAAAGTCCCTTTTGAAAACAAAACCATCACCCCCGTACAGTAGCCATAACAACCGTCCCTGACCGAGGACTCCGTTATTCGAATAGATTTACACTCTGCAGAGGTTGTACACTGTACCCACACCATACGATTACCCGTCCCTGATCCGCACCGATCGTGGGTCGAATATCGGTCAAGACCTTCCGAATGCCCTCTCCGATACAAGTACCTACCCTATGAGGTTTATCCCGTCAAGACCGGGACGCCCTATATAGTAACCAGCCAACCGGAGCGCGTTTTGCACCTCGACGGGTGTGCACTTTCAATGAGGGGCTCATAGTATCGCGCGGAGACCCGTAGACCCCTCATTCCTTCTCCCGGTCGATGATACGCATGGACCGTTGGACAGAGAAGGCCCACCCTCTAGGGAGTGTTTACCCCTGTAGTAGTGTGAGGCACCTATACCGGATTAGTCAAACTTCCAGCCTAGCCCCGTCCCATTCCAGAGTAATGTGGTTGCACGGGTTAATTGCTAAAGCATTAGGAACTGTACAGCCTGGCGTGTTTTCATAAACATTTTTACTTCATCTTCTTCTCCTCCTGTTTGTGAAACAAAAACCCTTCTCATTTTACAAAACACTTGGTAGGCGAAGCCTCACCGAGGTTTTCTCATAAAATATTTTGTAAGTCTTTTCCCGGGATCTTCCCATCCTACACTTTTGATTAGGCTCAAAACGGGGTTTCCAAGGGGTAGGGTGTTAAGTCACCATCTATCATACTAGGGGCAGGTAGGTACCATCAAAGTGGGTTGTACCTAATGGTACTAAGGGTTAATCGTTTGGAGGAGCCAAACGTTCCCCATATAAAACATAATATACTAAAACAATGCATTTTGTAAAAAGGGTAGAGAAAACATGCATATATAGAATATTAGGAGAAGGAATATGAGCAAGAAGGTGGCTTTCCTATGACCAGCGATATGTCCCGTGACCTCTTTAGAATGCCAGAAAACTAATACGATCATAATAAGAATGTCCCGAGGCTTCATTATTCTCGATGTCACATAATCGCAACTATCACCGTTATCGAGCATACATGCACACAAACAATCACCACATCAATACATTGCATACAAGCACCAATTCATTCATCAAGTAAATGACAAAACAAGTTGATAGATCAGTAAGGATTTGAGGACATGGTTGGGGATACAAAGGAATGCTTTGGTTGCATTAGTGGATTTTCTATTTAAGATTTATAGTCCAAAGCTACCTAGATAAAGGGTTTTTTTAATAAGGCCAAGTTTTGTATGAGATCAATGTGAAACATGATACCCTCATATAGGTATTGATAAAATGAAGCCAACAAAATTGGTTTCACTATTTTATCAATTACCAAGGATTTATAGTGATTTTTATAGTAAATAAAACTCTAGTTTTAGGAAATAATTCACCAGAACTGTTCTGGAGTTCCAAAAATTATTTCCTTGGGTGATTAGATAGTATTTGATGGACTGATTCAAGAGTTGGAATCATGTCAAAACAATTACCAGAATGCCCTTGGAAATTCCCAAAGACAGTACTAGATGAGATTTGTCTTTATGATCAGATTAAACCTACAAAAGCTTTTGGTGTGATTCCAAGGGTACTAGTTAGGTAATGATAATACCTTTCTGAATAAAGTGGAATCACCCTTTTTGTAGTTATAGAACTATTTTGGTGATTTAAATAGTGAATAAACTATGCACATAATTGTTTAGTTCACCATAATTTAATAAAGGCTAAATAAATCTTGGGCTCCTGGTTTTTGGTACTTATTGGTATGGAGGTTTAGTGGGAGTTGGAATTTGGTCAAAACCATTTTTGGTTTTGCCTAGAAAATTTCTCCAAGGCAGAAATGGCCTTAATTTGTTATTTTTGTTACTGGTAAACCTTAGTCCACCTTGGCATGGGACCAGGTCCAGAGGTTTTGTAGTTTCAAAACTATACAAAGGAAATTGGTTTCACTCCATTTGGCTTAACAAAATTATCTGAAAGATTTTATAAACTCAAGGGATACCCTGTGGTAAATTAATTAATGGAAAAACATCCAGCAATAATTTAGCAAAAATAGAGGCACTGCATGTTTAAGAACACATCTGGGTACTTGGCAAAATTCATATCTGATCATATTAAGCTATTTTCCATTTTTGTTTCGAACTAAATCGAACAGGTATTCTAAAGATCCAAAATAAAAGGATAAAGAACAAAGAGGGAGATAGCCCGGACCTGCGCGTCCTGGGCCGTGGGGAACGAGGCCATCCAGCAAGGCGGCACCGCCTGCGCGGAAAATGGAGGGGATCCGCGGGGAAAGGCGCACCGGCCCACGGCCCACCTTGCTGAAGGGGTACCAGGCGACGCTGGCCGTTCGATCCAGAGGAGATCGACGGCCGCACGCCGTCGCCTAGCTCGCGACCTTGCCAGCGGGCTGGAACCCTAGCGGGGAACGGAGAGGCTCAGGTCAGCGCCTCTGGAAGCCTCGCCGGCGACGGGGAAACGACGTAGTGGACGCGGAGCGCGATGACGAGTCCGACTAGGGACGGCAAGGGTGGATCTGGCGACAGGGGGAGCCCGCGATACCGTGACCATGGAGGTGCTCGGGAGGCTCGGTGGTGATGGCGGTTGGAGCGGTCCTGAGCCAAACAAGTAGCAGGGTTAGATGTAGAGGGCAGAGGGGATCTTGACATGGTCACATGCAGAGAGGGATGAGGGGAGAGGGGAGCTCGAGGCTCATTTTTTGGTGGAGGCTGAGGTGCCTTCTCCTCCTCTTCCCGGGCAGTACAGAGCAGGGGAGCAGGGGAGGGAGCTCTGGGGAGGATAGGTGGGAGTGTGGGGGAGAAATGAGGCCAGAGAGAGGAGCTGGAGTGGGTGGAGGCTTATAAACCGAGGTGGTATGGTCTATGGTAGACCAATGCCCATGGGGGGTAAGATAGGGAGTGGTGGTGGCCATCCATTGGGCAGTAGGGGTGATGTAGAGAGGTCTATGGTCGTGCTAGGGGACAGAGAGGTGAGAGGGTCTGCTATAATGAGAAAATAAAAGGTATGACATGACCTTGCCTTTGTCTCCCCCCTCAAACAAACATGTGGGAAAAAGAGGTGGGGCATGCTATAGTGTTCTTCGACCACAAGGGAGTGATTCTGCTTAGGAGACTTACTTGGCAAGCTTTGATGAGGTTTGACTTTGATTTAACTCAAGCTTGATGGTTTTGTAAAATATTGATCAAATGGAGGCTTGTGAAGGAAGTTGAATAAATTGCATTGGACAAAGTGTGCAAATGGTACTAGTGTGTGTGTAGAGTCATTGCATAACCCCAGGAATTATTTGGGATTTTCCAAAGGTTATAACTCCACTTAATCTCATTTATTCAAATAATGCAGAAATAGATTATGAAAGCTAATGTAATATTTTTACATTAGACAAGGTTGGTTTTTGGTGTGAAATGGTGCTAAATAACATTTTACACCTTGGATAATTTATTTGGAATTTATTGAGATTGAAAAGTATTTTTAATGAATTATTTGTTGTTTCTGCCAATTAAGAAAAAGGGCAAAAATAATTAATTAAGAATCTCAAAAATATTTATTTTTGAGTTTGGAAGATAGGGTATGATATATAGCATTCAATTATTCCTTGAGTTGGCTAAGTGATTTGGAGAAAATCAAACTTGCCTTTATAGATAAGGATTTTGAGAATTTGGTAGATAAAGGAAATTATTTGGGGATGCTTAGATCCAAGGTGGATGATGTAAACTTGATGTAGGCATCAAGATCATCCTTGGTTTTGGAGGAAAGTGGTGGAAAGGGTGAAAACTAGATTCGGGGAGGATCTAGGGTTTAGTTATTCTGATGCCACCTAAACAGGGTTGGATTAGGGAGCTCAAAGCTCACCTTGGTACAAGGGGTATATGGATGGATAGACCATGTCATATAGATGATCATGGAAGCAAGAGTTAGGCTTGGTTGGATTTGAGGTGATCATGGTGAGATGGCAAACTTTGTGGAAAACAAGGCTGCCATAACAGGTACATCAGGTAGCCTTCTAAACCATGTGGGTTTAGGAATGACAAGGTTCCAATGTGAAGAAGTGCAGTGGGTGTTGATAGGCCGTGCTTAGTAGATCAAAATCATTCAAGGATTTGGTCAATGGGAGGTGGCACATAGATGTGAGCTTCTGCCAAAGTAGGTAAGAGGATAGGATTTGCAGGAAAGATTATTATCTTGGCTACGAAACCATCATGGATGAGTGTGAATTAGAATGGCTTAGTCAAGGGCAAGAGTAGGCTTTGGTATCACTAAATATATAATACAAGATGGTTCGAGTACATTCTCATGAATGCATATAGGTTGGAAACGGTAGAGCTCCAAAGATTGAATCTAGATAAGAAATCCAGACATAGCCATTTCGGCAGATTTAGGGTTTTAAACTAGAGTGCAAGTGTAGAGGGTTTTGAGAGGATGCTAAGTTCCAAACTCATGATCAAGGGAATGATGTTTAAGTGTTAATTAAGTAGGTAGGATCCATGCTTAGATGGGGTCTCCACTAAGTTGGAGCTATTAGAAGGATTTATCCCTGGATTGATCTAGTTAGGAGGGAAGATGATCACCTTAGTGGCTTAGGATAGATCCAGACTTAGAAGCTTGATATGGGATTGATGAGCACAAGCATAGATTGGCCCTAAGGGATGATCTACTAGATTATCTCACTCTAGTTCCTAAACAATAAGGCAAACAGCAGATCAAGGCAAATCATCAGACAACAGATTATGGCAATTCATCTTATTACTTATCCAACTAGTACTAGAGTTACCATCAAGCATAGCTTGGGGTAAGGGTGGGTATTTTGAAAGGGGTTTTGCTGTGAAGTAAGATAAGTACTATCTTGGTATCTCTACCAAGATTGAGATGAAAAGGTTTTAATAAGGGATTTTGGAAAACCTAGATATAAGGGTAGTTGAAGGTTCTGTCTTGAAAACATAAGGAGAGTATATATATGTCTCCATAGGTTTGGCAGTATAAACTAGTAAAGTATTTGGTTGAGTCAAAGTCATCTTAGCTCAAGTTTTGAAATGCCAGAACATTTGAGAATATGAAGGATGAGCCAAGACACCTCTTTTGTAAAATATTTTTTTTGTGAACTAGGTTGAGATGAGGAGTACACAACTAATCCACAAGCAGTTGCTTGAGCACAAGCAAGCAAGTAAGCACACATTGCAAGAAAAAGTTTTTGTTCGCCCTGATTTTTGCCTTCTGGACAGTTAATCAGGGTTGCTGAAATTGGGATGTTACAGTATTGCCCAATCAAATCTCATAGGATCATGAATGTCTAGTATTTCATTGGTATGCCTTCCTCTGTCCGGTCAATTGCCCCGCTGTAATTTGTTTACCTAGCATGTCATGTTATTTATCTTAAGGAGAACACCTCTAGTGAACTATGGACCCTGGTCCAATCTTTACCATTGATACATCTTCCACTGTTACTGTTTACTTTACGCAAACCACCATTATCTTCCACACCATACAGTTAATACTTTGTTTTCAGCAAACTGGTAAGATTGACAACCTCACTGTTCATTGGGGCAAAGTCTTGAGTTTGTGTTGTGCAGGTGTCCAGTTGCTAGCAACACCTTTGAATCATTTCCTTCCTTCTACTGATTCGATAACCTTGGTTTCTTACTGAGGTAAAAAAAATTGATGTACTCATCATACCTTCCTTTTGGGGTCTCCCAACGAAGCTCTATAGTGACCTGAGCCGCATCACAGAATCATGCAGCGTTTTAGCCGGGTGAGTCGATAACACAGATGGAGTCGACACAGTTACTTATATTGGGTGCACGACCAGCGTCACTTCTATCTGGTGCGTGACTAGCTAGCACCGCTTCTTTTGACAACTGACGTGGTTATCCGAAAAAGTGTCAACTCGGGTCTTGGCGTGTATGACGCGACTAGCGTTGGTCGACTCCTATTGGAGGACTCGGTAGAATAGTTCGATGTAGTTGATGTGTTTATAGGCTGCATAAAATGAAAAGTTTTGTGAAGAATTTCTATCTTATAAAGAATATTTGCCTTTTGGCTTGTTATAATATTTTCTGGTGCCAATCTAGTCATAACTTTTGGCACTGTATGCTAGGCCTTTTTGTTAGCATGATGACCCTTAGTCTCAGTACCTTGCCGAGGTACTCGGAGTTCAAGGATTCGACGATCAGGCACAATTAGCTACTCGGTCTATCGCATATGATGTGCTCGAGTGCGTGTAGTCGATGACACATGAGGTTACTTGAAGAGGGCACATCCCGCTAGTGTATCGAGTGTGATTAAAGTAAGAAATAAATCAACTCTAAGTAGATAACTTAACTTTGTTGGTTGGCGGGTCATGGTCGCGAGAGCCAATACGGTCAGTGGGTGATGGGAGCGGATGTGATTGGTGGATCGCAGGAGTTGATGTAACCTGTGGGTTACTACAACCAAAGATTGTAGAGGATCACTGCAGTCGAAGACCACAACGGGTCACCGTAGTCGAAGACTCAGTGGGCCATCACAACCGAAGACCATAGAGAATCGATGCAGCCAAAAACTGTAGCAGGTCGCCGCAGCCGTAGGAGGCAACATGTCATGTGGCAAAGTCGGCACAGCCTCCGGGTGTAGAGTCAACACGGTCGAACGGAGTCGTCATCGCGAATGTGTAGTCGAGGTGGCGGAGTCGGCGCCATCAAGTGTCGTCATCTCAATTTCTTTATGGTGTCGCTGGCAGTTGCATACAGAGACGTAGTCAAAGTGGAGCTTCCATGGATGATTGGAGTCTAACTGGTTGATGATGTCGCAGGAAATATGACTTGATCTTGCTCGAGTCTCCCGCATTGATTATTTTCTTGTGGTGTGCGATAAATCTTCTACAAGTAAATCCCCCAATGATAATGATAATTATGGTCGTTCTAAAGAGAAAGGAAATGATATATCTATTTCTGATGCTAAAACTAAGGATAGTAATAAAGAATATGATGAATAGAAATTATCTCAAGGTAATGAAAATAATGAAAATAAAAAGAAGCTACTTCAAGTGATGATACTAAATCTTCAAGGAAGAAAGATAGGAAGAAGAATCCTCCACAACAACAAGCTAAAGAGAGGGATCCATGGGTACAAAGATCCATACCATATCCTCAGTAGGTAATGAGAACTCAAAATAATATTAGATTTAAGAGGTTTGTTCAATTGCTAAAGAATCTATTGATACGTCCATTTTGCATCACTATTCTATATCATAATCTACTGCTATTCATTGATATATTTCATATTAAGAGGTGATACTTATGTTATTTCATCTATTTTTCCATGTTGGATGACTTTTGGAGTGTGAACTGCCGGAGTCAGGATTCTGATGGAAAAAGTGGTCTCCAGATGCAATATTCGTGAAGATCAGAAAATTCCAGAAAATATATGGAAAATCCTATTTTTCCGAGCGAAGAAACGAAGAAGGGAGGCGGATGGGCCATAGCGGCCCCACTCCCAGCGCTACCCTAGGCGCGCCCGGCCAGTGGTGTGGCCACCCTAGCCCACCTCCTGCGTCGCCCTTTCACCTATAACTTCCTCCTGAAACCCTAATACTCGGGGAGCGACCACAGAAAGATTCTGCCGCATGTGCGGGGCGGAAACTACAGAGAGAGAAAGAACTCTTCGGCAGGAAGATTTCTGCCAGGGAAATTCCTTCCCAGAGAGGTAAGAGCATCGACATCAACACCGTCATCAAGCTAGACTTCATCGATATCATCATCATCTTCCTCACCACCAGCACCATCATCACCACTCCATCCCGTTGTAACAATTGGGTTGAATCTTGCATAGATCTTAGGGGAAACTTTTCCGGTGTTGATTACTTTTTAAGTTGATGCTATTGAGTGGAACCATTGAATTATTGTTTATGTTTAGATTGTTATTCATCATCATATCATCTCTGATCATGATCCATATGATGTCTCGTGAGTAGTTTGTTTAGTTCTTGAGGACATGGGAGAAGTCAAGTTGTAAGTAGTGGAATTGTGTTATGGTTTGGTATTTAAGTTGTGGTGTTATTCTTATAGTGGTGTCATGTGAACGTCGACTACATTATTCTTCACCATTTATGGGCCTAGGGGAATGCATTGTATACTTGTCTACTAATGGTGGGGTTCCCATAGTGACAGAAACCCGAACCCCCATTTGGAAACCTTTTCACAAGGGAGTGTAGGATCTCAGAGTTTAATGCTATGGTTAGGTTTTTATCTTAATTACTTTCTTGTAGTTCCGGATTCTTGCAAGGGGTTTAATCACAAGTATGTACTAGTCCAAGTAAGGTCGGTACATTAGCACAGGTTCACCCACACAACACTTATCCAACCAAAGAAGATTAATCAACTATATGAAGCAAAAGCACTTCACAGTATTCCCATGTGTCATCGAGAATGTTTGGTCCTCATAAGTAATACAATCGGCTTGTCCTTTGATAAGAAAGGATTGGGCCACTCGCGGCAATTATTATTGTTGTCTTTATTTACTTGCACTTTATTTCCTTGCATTATCAAAAAACCATAAAATTCCATTTGCTAAGTATTTACAGAGAATTCCTGCTCCAAACCACTAGTCAACACCTTCTGCTCCTCGTTGGGATCGACACTCCTATTTATCAAAAGTACTACAATACATCCGCTATACTTGTGGGTCATCAAGAATATTTTTTAGCGTCGTTACCGGGGAGTGAAGCGCTATTGAAGAGTTGAACTGGTAAAGGAAACTTCTACTGTGAGTATTGCTTTTATTTCGGTTTGTTACTTTGTTTCAAATATGGATAACCCACTTGGTTTCCTATTTGGAAAGCTACTACCACTTCTAGGGTAGTAGATGAACCACCACCTGTTGAGATACCTATAAAAATTGTTGATCGTGTTATGGATATTATTTTGGGGATGGAACTGTCCATCTTGGTGATCACTTTCTTTTTATCCATGAATTATGCAGGTTGTTTAAGTGTGCAGGTATCACAATGGAACAAGTTAAGAAAAAGTTACTCTCTATATCATTGAAAGGAAGAGCTGAAGAATGGTATAAGCTGCTGAAGAATGGACAATCTATGCGATGGGAGGAAATAGTACCTCTCTTTTATTCTAAATTCTATCCTCCTAGTGAGATTCATAAGGATAGGAATCAAATATATAACTTTTGGCATCGTGATGGAGAGAGTACATCCCAATATTGGGGGAGATTGAAGTTACTAATGCTTAAATGTCCTATTCATGAACTCCCTAATAATCTTATTATCAATAACTTTTATGCAAGGCTTTCTCTTCATGATAAAGATTTATTAGATACTTCTTGTGCTGGATCATTCACACGTATGAAGGAAGAAGCTAAATGGGATCTTATAGACCGTATTCAAGAAAATACTGAAGCATGTGAGAATGAAAAAGGAATAAAGTTAGGTATAAATTATGATTATGAATACATTAAATCTGTTATGGGAACTGATGACTTTCATAATATTAGTACTGAGTATGGTCTTGATTCTCAAAGTATTTCCAATTGTTTTAAGGCTTTTTCCTCTTATATTGAAATTCCTAAAAAGAAGTGGGACAAGTACCATGCACCTTATAAAGATATTGTTGATCATGCTCCTGCTAGGAACACTGAAGTTTATACGCTTGATCATATTTTTCCTGAACCCTATATAGGGAAAATACCTTTCCCTGCTAAGGTAAAGGAACATTCTATCATAGCTAATGTGGTTAGTAAAAGTACAAAGAAAGTTGTTGAACCTCGTGAACAAATAAATATTGAACCTGCAGTAGCCATTGTGAAAGACGTTGTCACTAAAAATGTAGAAGATGGGCATATTATATTTTGTGAAGATGCTTCTTATATTGTCTCACGTCCTAGTAAAACTGGAGAGCTAGTGTCCTTTTGCTTTCTGTTAGGATTGGTGATCATTGCTATTATGGTTTATGTGATATTGGTGCAAGTTCTAGTGCTATTCCTTATGAGCTTTACAGAGAAATTATGCATGAAATTGGTTCTTGTGAACTTGAAGACATTGATGTGGTTATTCACCTTGCTAATAAAAAAACCATTTGTCCAATTGGTATTATAAGAGATGTGGAAGTTCTTTGTGGTAAGATTAAGTATCCTACTGATTTTCTAGTGCTTGGTTCAGCAGCTAGTAAAACTTATCCTATCATTTTCGGTAGACCTTTTCTGAACACTTGTGATGCTATTATAGATTGTAAGAAGGAGAAAATTTTGACTAAGTTTGTTGGAGAATCTTATGAGTTTAATTTTTCCAAATTTGTTAAGCTCCTTATGAAAATGATTTGCCTAAGGAGGATTTTAAAGATGAACAACTTGCTTCTATTGATCCAGTTTATGACCTTAAACCTCTATTTGATGATTTTAAGTATGCTCATTCTGATGATAAGAATGTTTCTTGTGATAGTTATATTTTTAACTTTATTCATAGTGCTACTATTATTATGAGAGAGGGAAACATGGTTTTATGCATCTTAATAATATTAAGTTTCCCCGCTTTATGTTTAAAGCTTTGAAGTTGCACTTGTTTTGTCTTCCTATTCTAGTAACCTTTTCTTTCAATAATTTTTTCTTACAAAACTCCCTTGCATAGGAAGTGGGTTAGACTTAAATGTGTTGGATATTTTATTCTTGATGCTCTCTTTCACTTCAAATGCATATCTCCTTTGAGAGCATCATTGAAATTATCATGCCCATCTTAATGGCTATAAAGAAAGAGCTTTTGGGAGACAACCCATTTTAGTTTGTTTTAGATTTTTGTTTCTTTGAGTCTTGGAAGTTATTACTTCTATAATAACCTCTCCTTATCCTTTTTGTTTGGTTTTTGTGTCAATATTTTCCTCTTTTGATAAGTAGATGAGTTTTGGGAAGTTGCTGTCTTGGAACAGATTTCCGTGCTTCAGTGTAAAAATTCTTGAAAATTCTCAGTACGTCGGATGGAGCTGTAATTTTCTTTTCTTATGCCCCAAGTTGTTATACAACTTTCATTAGTTTTGCATGTTTTTATTTGAGCAACAGAAGATTTTCAAAAAAATCAATCTTTATCTGCTGGTCTGTTTTGACAGATTTCTGGCATTAATTGCATTTGCCTCTTAAATCGATTTCCTTCTAAATTATTTTTGGGATTTTGAAAGGAGTTGCTACAATAGCTTATGCTTTGATGGATTTCAGTTGAAATTTGAACCCAAAGGTTCTTTACCTTGCATACACTAATGTTGCTAATGAAGATTGTGTGAAGCTTTGTATGAAAGGAAATTTCAAGTGTTGGAGAGAAGGAATCCACAGAGTCCGTTCTCGAACAGGTAAAAGTGCTGGAAATAAAAGGTTCATAGAAAACTTTTATTTTTATATTTTTGCAGTTTTTATTCCATACGTAAGATAATGAGTTGAAACAGGGAAGGAAACGGAGCCCGGGTGTCCCACACCACCCAGTGGCACGGGCCCCACCTACCCGCGCCACCAGGGGGTGTGACCACCCGGAGTCCGTCTCCATCCCGTTTTTGCCCAGTACCTTCCTTATGTCATAAAACTTCGTAATATATAATCACCCGGATCCCCCGAGGTCCATATATCATGTTCTCCTCGTGTTTTCGTTTCGATATGTTTTTGTGAGGCAAATTCTTAGTTTTGGAGCCACAATGTCTTCCTATGGATCACCCAAGGAGGATTCGTCCGTGGACATCATCAACCCGTAAATGTATGAGTTCAAGATTCACCCCAAGGATTTGTTACTCAAGGATGGGAAGTTATAGATAAAAGAAGTTCAGGGCCCTAAAGGAGAAGGCAGTCTGGAGGATAGGATGGAAGCATTGGAGCAAGAAGTTTTTAGGTATAAGAAGTTGGCAGAATGTGAAGTGGACGTCATCCACAAGATAAGTTTAGAACTCGTCGCGGAGCACAAGAAGGAAACTACCAAGCTTTGAGATGAAATCCTCTCGCTCCATCATACCACCACCAATTACAAGCACAACTCCCTGACATGCAAAATCAAAAATATGAGTATGAGGCTAGGTTTAAACGCATAAGTTCTGTTGGTAGTTTCAGGATATTGGAGACCAAGACATCCTTTGTGGATGGGGAGCCTTTACCTTGGAAGTCTGATGATGACAAGGGAACACCACCACCACCGAAGAGTAATTCGTCACCAGGTTTTGGCATCACCTTTGGTTTGTTCCAACCTTGCGGGAGTGCCGTGGTATCTGATACGTCCAACACGTATCTACTTTCCCGAACACTTTTGCTATTGTTTCTCCTCTAATTTTTGTGATTTGGATACAACTAACACGGACTAACGCTGTTTTCAACATAATTACTTTAGTGTCTAGTGTTTGTGCTGGAAATCAACTTTCAGGAAAAATCTCGGAAAATATCGCAAAACTCCTATTTTACCACATGACTTGCGGAGCCAGAAGACGAGACGACGAAGGGCCATAAGGGGCCCACACCACCTGTTGACGCGGGTCAGGACAGGCCGCGCCAGGGGATGGTGTAGCCACCTCGGATAACCCCTCGGTCTCCCCCTTTTCCTACATAATCCCTCTGACCTAAAAATGGAGGAGATCATTGCCGTCATCATCACCGACGCCTCTCCATCAACCATCCATATTTTCCCCATCCAGGAGTGAGTAATCCTCCGCTGATGGCTATGGGGATGGTAGGGATTGGATGAGATCTATCATGTAATCGAATAAGATTGTTAGGGCATGGTGCCTAGTATCTTCGTTAGTGCTTTTTGACATTGTTGCAACTTGTTATGCTTAATGCTTATCACTAGGTCCGGAGTGCCATGATCTCAGATCTGAAACTGTTATTGATTCATGATGATAGTATTGTTTGTGGTCTTATATGAAAGTTGTTTACACATATTATTCACTAGTGGGAACAGCCCCATTGGTCCCGGTTGGTAAGGGGATTTAGTCCGGGTTACCCAACCGGGACGGGGCAATCGGGACTAAAGCCCCAACCTTTAGTCCCGGTTGCCCCTAGCCGGACAAAGGGGTGCGTGGCGCGGAAGATGGGCGAGGGGTAACCATCGGTTAAGTAACTGAGCCGGGACAAATCTTTCCTCTATCGCGGCAAAGATTTGACACATTTCTCTGCCGTGGCAGAGAATTCATTTTCGCAACTTTTGTTGCCGCGGCAGCATTTTGGCCACTTTTGTGCATGGCGAAGAATTCATTTATGTTGTTTTATTGTTTATTTAGTGTTTTGCACTCATCAATGAAGGAACCATTATATTACACAAGATCATCATGACAATATTACATTCAATACACGAATCGAGTTCATGCACTACATATAAAAGTTGCTCTTTGTACAATCCCTATTGTTTATACACACCCGAATAGTATTACCCTTTTGGGTTTAGGACTTACGCATCAAGAATCCGCCAATTCCTCCTGAATTGCTCAAATACGCGATCCTTTGGCGGAAGACCGTCCGTGAACGTTCGATCTGATTTAAAAAGTAGTCAGCCTATATGAATGAAACTAAACACAATTTGATGGTAATTAAAATTGTTTACGTCACAGAGTTGCTCTAAATTTCTGCCCTTCTCACAAACGTCCGGATGAACTTGCAAACATAGTATCCACATAGATTGTTACCTGGTCCCTGCGTCAGGCACTTTACGAGAACATAGTTCAATCAAAATAATAATCAAGCATGATAATAACCTTATCAAAACTAGAATCAAAGAGATGCGCGTATATAGCTAGTGGTTCTTACATCTAGTGCTTGAAATGTAAGCTCCTCTTTCCAAACACCCCTAGCCTTGTTGGTGAACCTTTTCCAAGCTGCCCGTGAAAAAAGCGAATAAAAGAAGTTATTAATTACTTGATATCATAAAATTCACGAGCGTTGCCGATATAGTGTCGTAATGATTAGAATTACATTTGAAGCATCTGCATGTCCTTCCACTGCTCAAAGGGGTTTATGTTTGAGTCCATGACTAGTACACCTTGATGGGGATATGCCTCTTGGGGTATCCTCGTGGGACGTTCAAGGCCCAAAGGTGGCGAGTGGGCTGAGCGGCCCAGTGGATCAAGGCCGTCGGTGGTACCAGGCGGAGGTCGAAGGCCAGGCGAGTAGATAGGCCAGTCGGTCAGAGTTAAGCGATTGACAAAGTTGTAACCGAATCGGTTGAGATATGTAAACCCTAGGGAGGTAAGCCTATATAAACCTCCCTAAGGGTGAGTAGAATCGTTCCCTCATACACCCAAGCAACTCGCCGCCTAGCCCGAGTTAGCCCATTATAAACACCTCCATAATACAATCTAGCGAGTAGGTCTTTACCCTCCGAGCCGAACCTGGGTAAAACCACGTCTCCGCCCTCATCTACTTTATGAGATGGCTGGCCGCCCTTGCCCGCCGTTCTACTACTCATGCCGATTGCAGCATGCCGTGGTCATTCCACGGCGATGCGCCCACCGTGGGGCTGGCGGTCTGGCGGTGTTACGGCGAGATCAATCTGCCCATCAGCGAGGCAGTCGCCACCGGCGCGCGATAGCGATTGGCGAGATGCTCCGGATCTTGCCAAGCGGCTACGTCCGGCGGCGACCCGTCACGCCTGGCGTGATTCGCGATCGACACGATCGGCCTCTTCGTCGGCCTCACCGACATCATCACCTCGGAGGACTCGGCTCGCATCGCGATCGCCCTGCAGCGATCGGCTCTCGAAGCCCGGTCCGCCACGATCCACCGCCTGCGCCTCCAACGACTCGGCCGCAACGTGGCGAGAATTCAGCGGCTTGGAAGCGCGACCCTCACCGGCAGCGCCGACTCGGCGACCAGCGTCACTCGCGGATCCATCACCAGCGGCCTCGTCCGGCTCCATCGCTGGTCTCCAGCGGGAGATTTGAGGACCCCTCCATCCTCGGGATCTTGACTCGACTCGGGTGGAGAACTCCGCCGACCTCCACGGCGGTGCGATCGCCCGCGGCCTACATGGCTACCGGCACGATCGCCGGAGGACCCTTTCTCCACCCGATCCTCCCTAACGCCCGGCGGCCAGTCGAGGAACTCCGCTGGCTGGCGGAAGCGATCGCAAGGCGGCGGCGAAAAATTTCGCCTCGGCGGTGGCCAGCCAGAAGCTGTCGCGCTACCACCAGCGGCCGGATCAGGTCACGCTGAACCCCACGTTGAGCGCCCTGAACCGGCAGCGAAACGACCCGGCTCGCATGGCGGCGCGATCTGCGAGCAGCGCCACGGGAGAAGCAACCGCCCTCCGCCGGGATCAGCGGCGATGGGTGCCCCACCACCAACCGCACCCCTCGAGGACCAGCGCGGATAATCGTCTCCTCACGGAGCGCGCAGCGAGCAGCCTTCCAGCATTCTCCACCCGATGGACAACCTGCGTGGCAGGCGAGCGTATGACATCCGGCGGCCGGCGGCGCCTTCTAGATCCGATGCGTCGGGGCCCTAATCGCGAGCCGTGGAACAGCAAGCGGCGCCCGACTCGCGGCGAGTGTACTCGCTCTCCTCGAGCGAGGCGGCCTCAGCGGCCGTCCGGTGTGGCAACACCCTCAATTGCCCGCCGCGAGGCTGCAGCTCAACGGCGACCGCGAATGCGGCCTCTCCTAAGCGATCCCGAGCGGCGACCAACCTGCGTCGCCGCCAATGGAAAACCAATCGGCCTTCGCACTCATATCGCCAACCAAGGCTGGCGCCGCCCGGCCCGGCGACTGCGGCACACCTAACTACTGGCGCGATGGCGAGCCTATGGGGTCGCTCGATCGACTAGGGCCCAAGTGCTTGGACCAATGATCCGGAAAAGTACCCACCCAACTTCAAAGGCGCCCGAAGGAGATCGAAAATCGACTCCTCGTGCGACCCGTGATGCGGCTTGACACATACCTCATGGCAATGGGGATCGCGGGTCACACCGACCTCCTCGCCGTTACCTCCCACGATGATGGAGGGGCGTGCGGGCAATGGACCAACACGCTCCCGGGCGATGTCGACTCACAGGAGGAAATGCGAGGCGCCGTCGAGCACTTGAGTGCTCCTACACCCGCGCCACCACCGCCGAAGACACTGGGCGATGCGTCCAGGGACCCATGGTCGACCCGCGGTGGGTCCAGCGGTGGCAAACTCTGGTACAGCGGTCGGCATCCACGGACACGCGATCCATTGCTTCAAGACCTCGTGCGCTCACGAGCCTCCTGGTCGCCAAGCTCAGCGACACGCCTTTTCGACAACATCCCGACCTCCTCGAGATCGCCAAGCGATCGCCGAGGAAGATCCCAATCAAGGCGTCGGCGAGTCCGGCGGACAACGGCGCCGGCGGCGATGGCGGCCGCCCGGGCGACCTCGCTACAGCGGCACTCGCCTTCTGAGCCAGCGCCGCAGCGATGGCGAGTCGACCGTCGCCAATCTGCTGAACACGCTGTAGCGACCCCAAAACTACCGCCGTGGCGGAGGGCAAAAACCGGCGGCGGAAACTAAGAACAAGCCAGAGTTCGATCGCGGCCCTCCTTAACCAACCATGCGTTTCACAGCGAGGAAGGAAAGCCATCGCACACCACGCCCGGCGCCACACCCTCGGGAGATCGAGAAGGCCGACACGGCGAGAGGACACCGACAACGACCCGCAAAATGGCGGAAAGTTCGGCAAAGTAGCGGCTCGCTCACACCTTCACGGCTTCACCACGAAGCGCGAGAAGAAGGTCATCGCCAGCGCCCGTCGCCGTCAGCGGTGGCGACGAGCGTCCCCAGTTCTGAACTGGTGGGCAACCATCACACAGGCGGCAAGACCACTCGCCGCGCCAGTATCGGGGCGAAGTCGCCTGGTGGTCAAGCCCAAGGTGGCGACTGGCTCCCAAGACTCGATGGGCGGCGGCAGCTCCATCAACATCCTCTACCTCGACACCTTGAGGCTGCGGCTCCGCGATCGATGATCGAACAACCACACCACGTTCCGCAGCGCCGTCCCGGTCGGGCGTACCCGATCGGCAAGTCACGCTACCCGTCACCTTGACTCCGGCGAACTTCCGCGCAGCGGATCGTCTTGACTGGTGCCCTTGACAGCCCTTACCATTGCGTCTGGGCGAGCGTTCGCCAAATTTATGGCGGCACCCCTCTGGCGTACAGCGATGAAGCTCCAGACGTGCGGCGTCATCACCATCAGCGACCACGACATGGCGCGAATCACGAGGTCAAAGGCCGAACTTCCGGCGGCCCGTGATGGCGGAAGCTAATCCGCCGATGAGCTCGCCCAAATGGCGGGGTCAACAACGGCGACCCCACAATACTAAAGCCCAACTCGGAGGCACAAACACCTCAACCTTTGAGGCCCACGGCGCACCACTTGTCGAGCTGGTCTAAGCGACCCCGAGAGCGGTGGCGATCAGGACGAGCATGAGCCCGGCATAGGAAGGCGCTCGCCGAGTTCCTCCGTGAGAACAAGGACATCTTCGCGCCGAAACCCTCCGACATGCACGGTGTCCCTAGGGAGCTCGTGAGCACAAATTAACGCCGACCCCAAAGTGCGACCGGTCAAGCGATCGCTCTGGCCATTCAACGAAACGCCCGTCGGGCAATCGCCGAGGAAGTGCAGCGTCTACTGCTGCGGCTTCATTCGGCCAATCAAATACTCAAGTGGCTGGCAAACCCACTGGTGAAAAAAGCAGGACACGGAGAATGTATCGACTACACAAACCTGAAACGGCCTTTGCCCAAAGGCGATTCGTCCTCCAGCAGATCGATCGGATCATCGACTCCACCGCGGGCTCGGAGTCGCTGTTTCCTCGGCGCCTACTCTGGGTATAACCGGATCAAAATGGCTATCGAGGGCGAGGAGAAACGGCGTTCATCCGCCATTGAGCCTTCGCTACACCGCCATGACCTTGACCTCAAAACGCCGAACAGCGTACCAGCGGTGCATGCAAGAATGCCTCATGAGCCAAATTGGCGCAACATCACGTCTACGCCCGGCGTGGTCGTAAAATCCGCTGCCAAGGCGATCTACTCGCCGATCTAGCGGAGACCGCCAACCTGCGGAGGTACAAGATAAAGCTCAACCCGAGCAAAGTGCACCTTGGTGTACCCGCGCAATTGCTAAGTGCGTCGTCTCCAAGCGAGGAATCGAGGCAAACCAACAAAGATCGACCGATCGCCCGGCTCGGCAAACCCGAGTGCTGCGTGGCGTCGAAGCTGGCGGGCGTGTGGCGGCTCTCGATCGCTTCATCCCGCTGGCGGCGATGCCACTATACCGCTGATGCGAATCCCACCTTCGGTGGGACAAGGAAGCGGGGTGGCGCTCCGCGACCTCAAAAAGGTGCTACTCGCCGCACCTCTACTCGCCGCACCCGTCGCAAAGGAGCCCATGCAGGTTTACGTCGAGGCGTCCGGCGTCGTCGTATGTAATGGTCGTCGAGCGACGAGAGGAAGAAAGCGCCCGATCCGGTGGCGGTATACTACATCAGCGAGGTCTTATGGTCGCGCGGTACCTGATACCAAAAGCTGGTATACACGGTCTTGAGCTCGGCCTGCCGCACTACTTCCGGAGCACCCATCACGGTCTCCTCTGCTCCACTACAAGACATCATCGCGGCGACGGGCGGTCGCCAAGTGGGCGTCGAGATCGGCGTCCACAACGTTAAATCTGAGCCACGGAGGCGATCAAGTCGCGAGCAGCGATTTCCTCGCCGGTAGGAGGAGGCCCGGCAGAAGCCGCCGTACCTCCTCCGGAGCCTACACTTGACGGGTCCAAACAGCGAATGGCGAGGCGGGGATAATCTTGACCTCACCAAAGGCGACAAGCTCCGCTACATCCTCCGCCTCAATTCACACCTGCACCAACAACATGGCGAATCTGAGGCCCTACTCCCGCATGACATGCGAGCCGCAAAGGAAATGGCGTCAATCGCCTTGATTACTCTGGAGACTCCGACCTCGTTCGGTCAAATCGCGGCACACCTGCGTCTCCCCTACCATGGCGGCATACCGCCAAGAGGTGAACAGGTGGGCGGCCACTTCACGGCTACTCGGTCGAGTGGATCGGCGGGGAGGAAAAAGCGAGAGGCGCCCTCTCTCCGCGGGTCGGCTCGATCCGCACCACCCGCCGGCCGTGTTCCTCGACACCATCTTCACGCCGTCGGTCTCTCCTCCGAAGGAGATCGACATTGAGTCGCTCCAACAGAGGCAACCTTGGTACTTTTCGTCACGAGCGAACGGACCAAGCCCTACGCCGCCTACACGAGCGGGCAACCTGCCCGCGAGACGAGACAAGCGCTTCGAATGATTGTTCGCGATGCAAGTCCTACACCATCATCGACGGCGAGCTACACAAGCGCAGCGTCACAGCGTGTTCAACGCTGCGTCCAACCGAAGGGCGAAAAATCTTACGACATTCACTCGGTATTGCGGCCACCCTGCGCTGCAGCGGCTCCTGGTCGCCAAAGCCATGCGACACGGTTTCTCTTGGCCCACTGCGCCCGGCCTTTGTCGATATCGTCGGCGATCGCGGGTGCAATCGCCAACAGGCGCCGTCCCAAGTTCGGCGCTCAAAACAATCCCATCACACGGCCATTACGCCGTGTGGGGCATGGACATCGGGAGGCCCCTTCCGAAGGCCCCCTCGGCTACACCCACCTGGTGCCGTCGACAAATTCACAAAGTGGGTAGAAGCCAAGCCAGTCCGAAATCGACGGGAAGGCGCCACTAAGTTCCTCGCGAGCTCATATCGCTTCGGCTTCCCCAGCGGCATCATCACGGACAGCGGCACAAACTTCGCCAAGGAGCAATGGCGAGTTACGAGGAGCATCACATCGGCTCGACCTCGCGTCGATCGCACCGGAATCAACGGCCGGGCGGAGCAGGCTAGCAAAGCATCCTCCACGGCTGAAGCCGCGACTCCAAAGTACCACTCGGCCTTGCCGCGGATCTTTGGGTCGGCTTCCCTCCGTCATCACGGGAATCCGCACCTCGGTCAGCGGTCGGCAGGATTCACCCCTTCTTCATGGTCTCTGGCGGAAGCCGTCATGCCAACCGACCTCGAACACGACTTCGCGCGGATCGTCCACTATCGGAGGCCGCCAAGCGGGCGGCCGCCAAGATGGGCTCGACCAACTCGGCCAGCGACCTCGCCCGATCGCGCCGCCATCTATCGGCAAGGACTCGTCGCTACCACGGCCGACGGGTGAAAACCCGCACCTTCGGAAGGCGACTTGGTGCTACGCCTCATCCGGGACAAGAAGGGCATGCACAAGCTCTCCCCCCCGGAAGGCCCGTTCGCTATCGGCGGCGTCCTCGGCAGCGCCTACTACCTCGTCGGCGTCGCGGGCGGCGAACTTCGACGTCAAGAGGCCGTGGAATGTAAATCTCCTCCGGAAGTTCTATACCTAGAACCCCACATATGTACTCTCCGGTCGCTATGAATAAAAAAGCGGTTCCCATAAATTCGTTTACTCTCCATGCCTTGTGCCACTCGCTTTTCGTAATTAACGCGTCATGCTGTCTGATCAACCCTTGGCACGGCGCGGCTAAGTAGTCACGATGTAGAACCTTTGAGTCAATTCAGGTCTCGCGCCGTCCCGCAACGCCAATCCGGAGCCCCATCGGTCGCCTAGCTCGGTGGTTTCTGAACCAAGACATCATCCTCGCTTCCCAGCGACCCGGTCCTCCGCATCCTCGGCATAGCGACTCGAGCGGCTAAGTACCACGCTCGGGGACTGAATACCGCTTCGTCTCGATAAATGCGAAAGCGCCAAGTAAGAGAGCATGCCGGGACTACGCCTTGACCGACCCACGGGCGGCGGGCGGCGCTCACACCAGCGCTCAGTCCTCAACCACCCTCGAGTCGCGCCTTGAACTACCAAGTACCACGCTCGGGGACTCGGCCACCCGGCCCGTTCGCGTCTGGAAAGCAGTAAATCTGAGCACTCGAGGAGTCGCCTTGCTGACTCTCGAGTTGAGCGAGGCGACTCAACCAACATACACATGATAAACAACAAAACATCATACACAAGGGAACCCAACAAAGGCGGCGCTCGGGGACTCACCCAAAATCAATCCAAAAACACGCAAAAAAAGCAAAATGAACACAACGTTCCATTCAATCGCATTTTGCATTGTCTTACATTACAAGATATGCCTACTCGGCAGAACTGCTGCTAATACATTTGGGCAAACTAAACTACTGCGAGCTTGACGATGATGCACCGTCCGGCGCTTCGGATGAATCTGATGTCACGGGTTCGATGGATAAGTTGTCGGCTGGCCGCCATCGCCGCGGAAGGGCTTTCGACCTTGAAATCGCGATCGGCGGCTCGGCGTCGTTCGGTAGCGGCGACCGTTTCTGAAATGCGGAAGAAGGTCGCCCATCGCTACACGCTCGAATGCGGCGGCTGACCGCTCACAACAGAACTTGAGACGGATCCACCACGCGGGCGATGAAGGATAACCACTCGTCACGTCGTCGGTCGAAATCTTGAGGAAGTGGGCGAGTCGGACTCGAGCGTCGGCGCTCCGTCGAAAAGCCGACCAGCGTCATGAACTCCCGACGGGCGCCTTCTCCAAAATACTCCCACACCTCAATGAGGTCATTGGGAATAACCTCCGTGGGCGACATCTCTTGAAGGTAGGCGCGGATGCAAGTCGCCGACAAGCGTCGCCGGTCGACGAACATGCTCCGCACTCCCTCGCATCAAGAGAACTTCGCTTCTTCATGGCTACCAATCATACGGCCTGCTAGATGGAAACAGTGTGAGCACCACGGAAACCACAAAAATACAACCACAAAGGCGGGAAGGCGCACTCACCCGATCAGCAGGCGGGCGAGCCCGATAATGAAGCTTTGAAGCGATGTCTTCTCGTCACGAAGCCCAGCGATGAGGGCTTGGCACTCGGTCTTCCTCATGGCGGCAACGGCGTTAGCTTCGCCGTTCGCGGCTTCGCTTCTTCTTTCGCCTCCGCGATTCGCTCGAGTCGGCAATCCTTTGCTCAGCGCTTAACACGAACCTTGGCGCCGTCGGCTCGCGGCGAGGACAAGCTCTGGCGAGCCACCTGCACTGCTTGGTGTACGCTGCTGACTCCTTGTTTACTTCTTGGAAGCATGCTCCTTCTCATACCTGACGCCCGCCAATCGCTCTGCCGACTCGGTTGTAAACCTGCAAAGTTTCAAAGTCGATTCACGAAAACAACTAAGTGCCCACCGCTACAATTTAGCGATGCGCTTTTCGGGGGCTAGTGGCTCGAAAAATACTCGGTGCTCACCCGCTACAATTTAGCGGAGTGCGCACTCGAGGCTAGTGGCTCGAAAAATACTAAGTGCCCACCGCTACAATTTAGCGATACGCACTCGGGGCTGGACTCGAGCGCCGCGAAACAAGTAATTATAAAGAATCGGGCGGCTGCAAAACACCGACCTGATCCTCGGGGAGGTACACGGATGGCGCGCCTAGCATGCCGTGCGATTTGCGCGCGTCCACGGACGCAAGCAGCGGTGTGTGCCAGCGTTGGTCGATCTCGGCGTCGGCGGCTCTGGAAGCGGGGTTGGTCGCAGCCTCACCGCCGTGGCCGCCTTGGTCATAGGCGGGGAAGGTAGCACCCGCCCCAAAGGCTCGCTTCTTCGGTAAACAGCGAAGTGCATCGCCGTGGATGGTCGCTTCAGCGGGCCCGGCCGGTGCGACGCCGATGTCGTCGAAGTGATGGCGATGTCATCACCCTTAGCCTTCTTGCTGCCTTCCGTAGGCGGCGACCTCATCCACCTTCCTCTTACGGAAGGTCCTCCCGCTAGTGGCGGAGGCACCTTAGCCACCGTCGGGTGGCTCATCTTCTTCCTCCGGTCCTATGCATCGAGACAATTCAGGAAAAACATTCAAAATACTAAGAGAAAAGCGGCAGTACACTCACTTGGCGGGAATGAAGCAGCCACAAAGGCCGGCGGTTTTTCGCTTCGGCGCCAGCGGTAACCCAGGTCCAGTGCAGGGGCCCAGACACGGCCGGTTTCTTTGATGTCGAGGTGGCAGTCGGCGCCTCCAGCGCCCTCGGCGGATTTCCTTGCTAGGAGCTGGCCGGAGCCTCCTTGCGGCGAGACCGCCCGTTGAGACCCCTTTGCGGTAGTCGCCTCAGTGGGCCTTCCTAGCCGGAGATCGTAGCGAAGGGCGGGGGTATCGAGCCAGCGGTGTCTCCATGGATGGTGCGTCTAAGCGTGGTTGTTGCAGGGCCGCCCTTCACCGGCGAGCTATGGGCATCAGCTGTTCGCCGTTGGCGGTGAGGCCATCTTTGGCGGCCGCCCTCCTCCTTAGGGGCCCTCGCCTCTTTCTCCTTCTTCTTCTTCAGGGAGTGGCACGGCGGGAGGTGGTCTCGGGTTCCTCGTCGCCGTCATGGCCTTCGAGGCTCTGCTGCCTCGAGTTGGCGGCGTTGCCATGGTCTTCGGACCAGTGGGGCAATCTCCTCTTGATTCGTCCTCGTCCTCATTGCCCTTGGCGGGGCGGCTTCGCTTGTGTCTGGGCGGATGGCGGAGCTTTCGTCATCGGTGGTGGAAGCCACCCTTCCACCACTTGGAATAACTGCGTTAACACGGAACAAAGTTAGAATTACATTTGCATATGCTGCATTGCGAATAAGATCGAGTTATTACCGTTGGGCGGATGCTTAAGTGGTGTATGGAGGAGCCCGACTGCGGATCGTGTATACGCTGGGTGATCCTCTTGACGCCGAGAGGTAGTCCTCCGGCTTCCACTCGTGGCAGGCCTTGTCCAGTCTTCTCGGCTTTGTGTCTTGGTACATGTAGTGCTCATGCTGGGCGGCGGGACGAAGTCGCCGCCAAACCAGCGATTATGTGAGTTCACCGTCTGGAGCCCCTTCTTCTTGAGACCCGAATGGTGGAGCATCTCGTCGGCGACCATCCGCTGATCGTCGGAAGCTTGGCGACCTGAAGATTCGCGGCTCGGAGCAGTCGGCGATGCGATGGGATCGCCGCCTCGTCCTCGAGTCGCCTCGGTCACGTAAAACCAAGACTTTCGAGTCGCTCATGCTTTGGCCGCAGCATCAAGTCGAAGAGGCTTTGGATTTCAGCTGGAAGGTTAAGCCCAGCGGCTAACATTGAAACGCCCGCCTCGCGGCTGATCCGTCCATGGAGCAGATCTTGCCACAAGGAAAATAGGGCGGCAGCCAAGTAGCACTTTCGCGCATACAAAGATGGCGGTACTTTCGATACTATGGGGACCCGGTCGAGGCTGGATCCGTAGTAAGCGACGCGGAAGAAACGGTGAAACCCTAAACCCGCTCGAGGTGACTAGTAAGCAGATGAACTCTCTGTGCGGGTTCGGGATCGTTTCTCGGTGCGAGGATTCGCCAACCGGCCCAGGATTCGGCCTCTTGAAGGAGGCCTGCGCCCTGGTGCACTTGGATCTACCCAAGGTTGGTGGAAGGGCCATGGTGAGGATTTGCTTGGAGGTCGGAGGATTGCGGGTCGAGATCAGCAGGCGAAAGATGTGCGTACTCGGAAGAAATGGTGGGCGGTTGGCTTTCCGATGGCCAACCATTCCCCTTATATAGCGAGAAGCCCGCCAAATTAGGGGCCGTTACAGCGCGATGATTCGCCGAAAGTTACCGTTAAGTTACCTTAACGGCTAGTTTTGACCACCGAAGCGGTCCGCCTCCTGCCACTCGGCTACATTGAGTTATTCGCAGGCAGCGATCCGTTGGTTGGTACACTCAAAGCGGCGACTCGGTTCGCGGATTTTTCCTTTATGCGAGAGCCGCCGGCGATTCATTTGGATGCCAACTTGAAGCCGTATACTCCGATTGCCGGTGACCACCGCGCTAATCAGCGGCGGCCTCGGGGACTCTTGATGGGGATATGCCTCTTTGGGGTATCCTCGGTGGGGCGTTCCGGCCCAAGCCCAAAGAGGTGGGCCTGTGAGCGGCGAAGTGGATCAAGGCCCGTCGGTGCCAGCGGGAGGTCGAAGGCCAGCGGTAGATAGGCCGGTCGATGCAGTTAAGCGATTGACAAAGTTGTAACGAATCGGTTGAGATATGTAAACCCTAGGGAGGTAAGCCTATATAAACCTCCCTAAGGGGTGAGTAGAGATCGTTCCTCATACACCCAAGCAACTCGCCGCCTAGCCGCCCGAGTTCGCCCGTATAAACACCTCCATAATACAATCTAGCGGGGTAGGTCTTTACCCTCAAGAGCGAACACAGGTAAAACCACAGTCTCCGCCCTCATCTCGCCTTGAGATGGTGGCCCTTGCCCTTCGTTCTACTACTCGCTGCCGATTGCAGCATCTGCCGTGGTCATTCCCACGACACACACCCTTTGTCAAGTTGAATGATTAACAAAATATAGTGGAAGCTGCGAATGCATAACTAATCAATTATATACTTAACATCGAGTAAGCGAAATAGAAATTGTATACAAGACAATAACACTCACTCGAAGTTGTAAGGAAATAGTATTTCCCTTCTGGTTTCTTGAAACCTTAACGCGTGTACGATATTATCCTCCGTATCATGGGGGCTTGTTTTGAGATTAGCTTGATGAACCCAATATGGGTCAATGAAGACAATGTCATAGATTTGTCCTCTGCTGCATTCGAGAATCTTCATTCTACATATTACAGTATGATTATATACATGCAAGGTGAGATAGCCAGAGACTAAATTAATTCTGAAATTAGTAATATACGGACAATGAGCGCGATGATCAATTTGTCCAAGGTGTCTTGATTGAATAATTGAAATAGTTCATCAAATTCAATGGAAATCATGTCATCTATTTCTTTCCCATAATGTTTTTTTGTAACCTTCAACACTATCCAGTTAGCCCCGGCCTTTGTGGCATGCATGTACTAGTCATGCAATCTTCGCATTTTTGTTGGAAGATTATTTACCTCCTCAGATTTGACGAGAGGTTTGTCGTACTGGTATTTGTATGCTACTTCACTCACGGGGAAGTACTCTAACTGGGATAAATCTTTAATACTCATACCTTGAGCAGCGCTTATCCTGATGCAACTACCTGCGGATCCTCTTGCTCTTATTTATATTTGCTCGACCCCACATTGGTATGGGAAATCACCTTGAGAGGGGCGCAAGAATGTTTTGCTTGTTCTCCGAGCTGGGCAACAGATTTCTCGCTTACATCAGTACTGCTCTTCGAGGCTTGTTGTGCCGCATGTGACTTGATAATAGAACGCTCATAGTCTGATGACAGCTTTGGCTCGGGTTGATGAAGAGTCTTTAGCATTTTCAACACTCTGACTTTTTCTTCTTTGGTGCTGGAGAACTCTGGATCTTTGGGTCGCCTCAGCTTAGTGAAAAATGATGTCATTTCCGCATCAACGATATCCGTAGTCTCCTCTTTAGTACAGTCATAAGCTCTCTTGGAAGGAACCTTTGGTACTTTTGGAAGAGGCTCTTGTTTACGTTTCATAATCGCTACTACGACATAGAGGCGATGCGCTTCGCTTTTGATCTGGCCGATGGCTGCGCTGATGGCGATATTCGTCGGAGATTGGTGAGGCGGAGGCGGGTGAGGCGACGAAGATGGCCTTGACGACCTCGGCTGGAGCGGGTGAGGCGGCGAAGATGGCCTTGGCGTGTGATTTGAGCGATACATTCCTTTGGCCATAGAATGGTGGCGTTTGTTGCTTCTCCTAGTTGAGACACATCCCCTTCACTGCGGGGTAGTCAAGCTTCAAAACTTCAAGGTGGGCATGATTTCATCCACCCGGAGCAACAATTAATACTGTGGAACGGAAGGCGATGGTAAGTTGGTGTGGGTCCAATTGGTAAGGCATAGCGACCGCCACCTTCATTGATATGTTCACAACTTTGACATGTAGCTCGCGATGTGTCATCGTGATATCATCATTTGGGTAACAGAGCCATCGTCGGTGCACCATAAATCGCCGTCATTGTCATCACCCGGGACCTCGGTGGAAGCCACACTGCTTTTTCGATTATTCGATAGGCCGGTAGCATCGAATGCAGTGTGCTGCTGAGATGGGCTGGTAGTACTTTGCTCTTTAAGTGCGTTAATTTCATCTTGTTGCTCCTTTATTCGTTCTTCAATTATACGCATTCGCTCTTTCTGAATATCTGCTTCAACTTCCGCCTTGTCCTTTCTCCTCTAACGGCTTCTATCAGGACATTTCTTCCTCTCTTCGGGAAACCCAGTCCTCCATGGTTTGGAGCTGCTTGTGCCTCATGTTCGTCCATCATGATCCTTATTTCCAAGGGTGAGTGTGAGCTCATCATTCTCTCTATCGGGAATGAAGTCTCCATCCTTAACAGCCTTTACGCCTTAACATTCTTCTCGATTGGCAAGGGGTCTTCTTTATGTCATATGTTATATATACACATCCCTTCCGAATCCAACTTGCCCCCATGCCCGTAAAACTAATTCCTTGCACATTCGATCCAATCGTCTGTCTCTGGGATGATCTTTTTAGCACGGAGTTCCTGCTCAATTTTCTCCCACTTAGGAATGCCAGCCATGTAGCCACCTTGCCCCATAGTATCGTGATACTTCTTGTTAGCAGCATTCAGCTTATTCGTTGCAGACATTTTCTTAGATTTTTCTGATGTCTTGTTATTCACAAACTCAGCCCGGAATGGTTCTATCTTCTGAAACTGAATCTTCTTGAAATCCAGAGTTTTCTCTTTCACGACATAGTCAAGGTGCAATCTTTTCTTCTAGTTGGTGAAACACTGGGCCATCTTTTTCATATCCCACTCCCTGACCTTAGCCTCCATGGCTCTCCCATGTTCTAAGGCGTCCTAAACTGGATCCTCCGCATTTGGATCCAGCTCTATCTTCGGTAGTTTGAAATTAAGCATGAGCCTCTTCCACAGTAAATCTTTGGCCTTGTTAGGGACAAACAAACATGTTCCCTCTTCTTCGCATCGGCGAGCCTATTCCAATTTTGAATGGTGATCGATTAAGTCCCTAACGATTACTCCGCATTGTGCCACAAATTTTATTATGAAACTTGAGGAGCCGTCGGTTTGCCGTCTTGATATCTTGATCCTGAACCTCTCATGGTCTTCCAACTTTTTGGTTGGGCCTCGTCACTCTTTTAGTAGATTTGTTCGATCAGGAGGGCTAAAGAAGAAAGATCGTGTTACTATTTCTATATAGATAGAAGATGATTAATTAATGAATTAATTATATTACATGCACCTCGCTAAATGATCGTCTTCTCGATTACACAAGGCATCGCCTTCTCCCTCATGAAGGCATCACCTTCAACCTCAAACAAATCGTCTCTTAGGCAAAGAGGATCACCCTCACCGGAGTTGTTCAGAAACGTCGATACATCTAAATTTTCTTCCCCGCGGATCACACCTTGGATTAACTCTTCCTTTTCTTCGTCTCTGTCGTGTGGGTCCATATTTTTTGCATAGGTGGAAAAACAGATAAGTCAAAGCGGCTAAGGGAGAATGTTAGGTACGGTGTTGAGAGATATAAACCCTAATTCAGAGAAACCCTAATATATACATACACAATAATAAAAATGAATTTACAATATCAGAAACCCTAATTCGGAGAAACCCTAGGGATCGGATCCTATCGCGAAGAACCAATACCGGAAAGAAAGGCGGCAATCAATACATGGCATAATACAATGTGCAATCAATATGTGTGACATGTCATATTTAGAGATCCTACACTAACCCTAGGTGCAACATCGATTTAAAAGGGTTCGGGATGCCCTAGCAAGGACACACCGGCGAACCCACAAGTACATAAGGGGTGTCGATGTTTCTTTAACTAAACTAGGGTTTAAAGTTGCTTGACAATGTATTATGATTTCTGAGACACATAGCTCTCAATTTTCTAAACATTTTGATATATTATTTGTATTTTTGTGACTTATAAATCATTAGTTATTGAATTTACAAGTTTATATCAATTTCTGAAAATATTAAACCATTTTAAAACAGTTACTGTGTCACTTTACATCAGCATAGGGGGGTAGTTTTTCGCCAGTGCAGGGCTACCCAAGGTGACTAGTGGGGCCGAAGACTAATAATACCTAACTAATTAATAAACCTAATAATACCTAACTAATAATAAACCTAATAATCCAAACTAATAAACCTAATATGCTAGGAGTAGTGGAACAGGTAATATAAGCTCAAAGGGAGTAATGCAACAGATAGTACACTCTATCTATCGATAAAAGACCACAGTAGAATCGTATGCATCATGGCAAGAATTGAAATGCTTTTGAAATCATATGATTATATCATGGTGGGGCTATGCTTGCCTTTGCCTGTTGATAGCTGAAAGTAGAGCTTTAGGATCCTTGTACTTGACTTGATTACAGTTGGTCAAGTATTTGTCTTCGAGCTTCGACGGTGTTGATCTCTGGCTTCGATCTCGATCTTGATATCGTATTCTACCGGGAAGAACCAAACACCGGAAAGAAAGGGAAACGGTCAACACATGGCATCGATGCATTGCTCAAGCAAGTATGCTGATATGACAAGTTGAATTGCATTGAAATGTAACCCTAAAGCATGCTCGACAATTAATCGGGGTTCCGAGGGGTGAAAACCCTAACTCGGAGAAACTCCGGAACACATGAGAGGGGTGGATTTGTTCTTCTAATTAAAATTGTCATTTAAGTTGTTGAAAAATGCATGATAATAGCTTAGATAGATAGGTTTCATTTTTCTGAACATTTTGATATATTATTCTTATTTTTCTAACTTATAGATTAAAAGTTATTGAATTTATAAGATTATAATTATTTCTAAAATTATTAAAAGCTGGTTAAACTTTTTACACCGTAGGCATACCTAGACACAGTGACTGACAGAGGGGCCCGGAGCCACCTCAGCAGCCACACAAGCAAAAGTGGTTCAGGGGCATTTTGCACTCGGGTTGGGGCTAGCCAGAGAGGCTGACCTGTGGGCCAGAGGCTACATAGGCAAGCCATGAAGGCAAAATGGGTCCCTCGCTGGGTCGCGCTGACGCACGGGTGACGTCACGCCAGCGGTGGCTTGCAGGATGGTGACGGGGAATGGCGTTAGGGGCAATCTAGGGCGCGTGCGTGCGCGCGTTAGACAGAGGAGGTTGAGGCGAGCCAAAGATTAGCGGCGCCCTCAAAGTCAAAGAGGAGCAGAGAACCGGCAGCGGTGGCGATGGTGGCAGGTGGTCGACGGGGAGGAGGAACCAGAGTGAGAGGGGGCGAGAGAGAGAGGGTCCACGAGGACCAGCAGCTCACCAGGTGTGTGGTGGTGGTGCCGGGGAGGCGAGGAAAGGTCGGGAGCCGGCAAATCGACGGCGACGGTCGTCGGGCTCGAGGAGGCAGTCGTTGGCGGCGATTAGGGCAGCGAGCCGGGCCGACTCGCCGGGAGAATCCTCGGGCGGCAGATCTTCGAATCTTGATGTGAGAAGAGATTGTGAGATGGGGAAGAAGAGAGGAGGTCACCGGTTATAACCAAAGGAACTTTTGTCGGTTGGTGGCTCCAACGGGACTAAAGATCATCGTCGGTTGGAGCCACCAAGCGGAACGTATCACTTCAATTTTTTCATCATTGGCGTGTAGAGTCTTTAGTCCCGGTTGGTGGCTCCAACCGGGACATATGACCCTGTTTTCAAAAAAATTCAGGAATTTTCTCTCTGTTCCGCCTTATTTTTTATTTTGGGGTTTAAATTTGTAATGTTTTTTAAATGATAATTACTTTGGAATTTAGAAAAACTTTAAACATAAAAAAGTGTTTGAATTTGAATAACTAATTCAAAACTATTTTCTGTTTTTAAAAATAATTAATGTAACCATTTAAACTATGAACCATTTAAAATTAAAAATGAATTAACTTATATTTTTTGAATATTAATTTGGAATTCAGAAAAACTTTAAACATAAAAAGTGTGTGGATTTGAATAACTAATTCAAAACCATTTTATATTTTTTAAAATAATTAATGCAACCATTTAAAATTAAAAATGAATTAACTTATATTTTTTGAATATTAATTTGGAATTTAGAAAAAAATTAAACATAAAAGTGTTTGGATTTGAATAAATAATTCAAAACCATTTTCTATTTTTAAAAATAATTAATGTAACCATTTAAACTATGAACCATTTAAAATTAAAAATGAATTAACTTATATTTTTTGAATATTAATTTGGAATTTAGCAAAACTTTAAACATAAAAAGTTTTTGGATTTGAATAACTAATTCAAAACCATTTTCTGTTTTTAATTTGGATTTGAATTAACTTATATATTTTATATATTAATGGGCAGGAAAAAAGGACGGGAAATAATGGGAGGAAAGAAAATTTTATTAGGATAGAACTGGAATTAAAGTACATAACGCAACTAACACAAAGTTACATAGAAGAACTTAAAATTAAGATACATGGCCAGATTAAGCCACAATCGGCCGAACTTGTTATGCAATGTTGGAGTGATTCAGTCATGCTCTTGACTACACATGTATTACTCGCCCTTTGTAAATCGTACTTTCATGTGATCGTCATCATTTGTCGTCGTCAGAGTCGTAGTTGAACCTTGAAGGCGAGAATCTGAGTGGGCTGGAGTTGAGGTAGCGTAAGCGGAGGCGGGGGTTAGAGTCGGCGGTGGTGTCGTGGCCATGACACTCTGGAGTCGGTCAGCGCCACCAGTAGCGGCCGGCCTCGTTGAAGTTCGGAGGTGGGTCATCCTCCCGTGCTGTCGAGGGCCCTCTCCGCCGATCCGAAGAAGGCTTCCCAAGTCGGGAAATAGTCGGGATGCCATCTGGGATTCCTCCAGTGCTCGGCGTGAGCTCGAGTAGTAGTGGTTCGTGATGGCCATCCGTAGCGCCACCTAGAGGACAGGAGGAACTGCCTCGGCACTCGACATCCGACCAGCAGGGGACATAGTAGCCCGACGAGCAGGGGTAGTTTGAGGCGCAAAGCGCCTCTACCTCCCTCGGGGTTAGTGCTACGGTGGAAGTCATGGGAAAGAGTGATGAGGTTGCAGATATGAGTCTAGAGATGTGAAATGACAATGGAGGCCAACCCTACATATATATATATATATATATATATATATATATAGTGAGAAATGGAAGGAAGATAACTGGAGGGAAGAACTAGCGAGAAAAACTGGCGGGCAGAAATGGCGGGACGAACTAGCGGGAAAAAATGGCGGGAAGAAAAATGGCTCATTTAGAACTTGCATTGGATCTCTGAAGAAACCACATATTGAGAGTCTAAAAATGATTTTTTCAAAAAATCACGGGCGTTAGATCATGTACCTGTAGTACAAAGCGGACCCACTTCCTACCGATTCGGCAGCCATTTGTCCTTTTTACCCGGGATGGACGAAAAGGTTTGAGATGTCCCGGTTGGGAGATATTCCATGTAAGGTGGTCTATTATTTTAGGAAAATGTAACGGTAGCATTCTGAAATAGCATTTCGGTGGTTACTTCACAAAATGACCGATTTTTTGCGCTCGGAAAATGGAAAAGGGCTTTTCCGTGCAACGAAAAGGAAAACTTCCTCCTGCAACATTGTTGTCCATACCAATGTCCACATGCATGCATAATATGGGCACATCATCACAAACTATGTAAATGATTATTTATAACATCGGTCATTTGGACCGAAAGCCATGAAACCTCGAACATGATAGGTCATTTTGTGAAGGTTTTTTCGAGACATGATCAATATACCAAATCTGGTATTTTTCCTTTCAACTATGTCACATAATATGAAACCACGCGAAGGATTTTCATTGTTCGGAATTTTTTTGAATTTCTTATGCCCGTTTTGAATTTCTAACTATGGTCGAACCGGCGTGCATGAAGATAGAGGACAAGCATCGTTTGAACTTGCATTGGATCTCTGAAGAAACCACATATTGCGAGTCTAAAAATGATATTTTCAAAAAATCACGGGCGTTAGATCATGTACATGTAGTACAAATCCGACCCACTTCCTACCGATTCGGCAGACATTTGTCCTTTTTACCCGGGATGGAAGAAAAGGTTTGAGATGTCCCGGTTGGGATATAGTCCATGTAAGGTGGTCTAGTATTTTAGGAAAATGGGAAGGTATCATTATGAAACAGCATTTTGGTGGTTACTTCACAAAACGACCGATTTTTTGCGCTCGGAAAATGGAAAAGGGTTTTTCCGTGCGACGAAAAGGAAAACTTCCTCCTGCAACGTTGTTCTCCATACCAATGTCCACATGCATGCATAATATGGGCACAGAGCATCACAAACTATGCCGTAAGTCAGCACATAACATCGGTCATTTGGACCGAAAGCCATGAAACCTCGAAAATGATAGGTCATTTTGTGAATTTTTTTTCGAGACATGATCAATATACCAAGTATTGTATTTTTCCTTTCAACTATGTCACATAATATGACACCACACGAAGAATTTTCATTGTTCGGATTTTTTTTGAATATCTTATGCCCATTTTGAATTTTTTGAATTTCTAACTATGGTCGAACCGACGTGCATGAAGATAGGGGACGAGCAAAGTTAGAACTTGCATTGGATCTCTGAAGAAATCACTTATTGCGAGTCTAAAAATGATTTTTTCAAAAAATCACGGGCGATAGATCATGTACACATGGTACAAACGGACCCACTTCCTCCGATTCGGCGGACATTTGTCCTTTTACCGGGATGGGCGAAAGGTTTGAGATGTCCGGTTGGGAGATAGTCCATGTAAGGTGGTCTAGTATTTTAGGAAAATGGGACGGGGCATTACGAATCAACATTTTGGTGGTTACTTCACAAAAGCAGCCGATTTTTTACTCGAAAAATGGAAAAGGGCTTTTCCGTGCGACAAAAGGAAAACTTCCTCCTGCAACATTGTTCTCATACCAATTTCCACATGCATGCATAATATGTACAACATCACAAACTATGCCGTGATTGACTATAACATCGGTCATTTGGACGAAATGCATGAAACCTCGAACATCATAGGTCATTTTGTGAAGGTTTTTTGAGACATGATCAATATACCAAGTCTGGTATTTTCCTTTCAACTATGTCACATAATATGACACCACGAAGGATTTTCATTGTTAGGATTTTTGAATTTTTATGCCCGTTTGAATTTTTTGAATTTCTAACTATGGTGAATCGGCGTGCATGAAGATAGGGGCGAGCATCGTTAGAACTTGCATTGCATCACTGAAGAAACCACATATTGCGAGTCTAAAAATGATTTTCAAAAATCAGGCGTTAGATCATGTACTGTAGTACAATGGGACCCACTTCCTACCGAATTAAGCCATTTGTCCTTTTTACCCGGGATGGACGAAAAGGTTTGAGATGTCCCGGTTGGGAGATAATCCATGTAAGGTGGTCTATTATTTTAGTAAAATGGAACGGTAGCATTCTGAAATAGCATTTTGGTGGTTACTTCACAAAACGACCGATTTTTTGCGCTCGGAAAATGGAAAAGGGCTTTTCCGTGCGACGAAAAGGAAAACTTCCTCCTGCAACATTGTTCTCCATACCAATGTCCACATGCATGCATAATATGGGTACATCATCACAAACTATGTCGTGATTCATCACATAACATCGTTCATTTGGACCGAAAGCCATGAAACCTCGAACATGATACGTCATTTTGTGAAGGTTTTTTCGAGACATGATCAATATACCAAGTCTGGTATTTTTCCTTTCAACTATGTCACATAATATGACACCACGCGAAAGATTTTCATTGTTCGGATTTTTTTGAATTTCTTATACTCGTTTTGAATTTTTTGAATTTCTAACTATGGTCGAACCGGCGTGCATGTAGATAGCGGACGAGCATCATTTGAACTTGCATTGGATATCTGAAGAAACAACATATTGCGAGTCTAAAAATGATATTTTCAAAATATCACGGGCGTTAGATCATGTACATGTAGTACAAACCCGACCCACTTCCTACCGATTCGGCAGACATTTGTCCTTTTTACCCGGGATGGAAGAAAAGGTTTGAGATGTCCCGGTTGGGAGATAGTCCATGTAAGGTGGTCTAGTATTTTAGGAAAATGGGAAGGTATCATTATGAAACATCATTTTTTTGGTTACTTCACAAAACGACCGATTTTTTGCGCTCGGAAAATGGAAAAGGGCTTTTCCGTGCGACGAAAAGGAAAACTTCCTCCTGCAACGTTGTTCTCCATACCAATGTCCACATGCACACATAATATGGGCATATAGCATCACAAACTATGCCGTGATTCAGCACATAACATCGGTCATTTGGACCGAAAGCCATGAAACCTCGAAAATGATAGGTCATTTTGTGAAGGTTTTTTTGAGACATGATCAATATACCAAGTATGGTATTTTTCCTTTCAACTATGTCACATAATATGACACCACGCGAAGGATTTTCATTGTTCGGATTTTTTTTTAATATCTTATGCCCGTTTTGAATTTTTTGAATTTCTAACTATGGTCGAACCGGCGTGCATGAAGATAGGGGACGAGCATCGTTAGAACTTGTATTGGATCTCTGAAGAAATCACTTATTGCGAGTCTAAAAATGATTTTTTCTAAAAATCACAGGCGATAGATCATGTAACTGTAGTACAAACCGGACCCACTTCCTACCGATTCGGCAGACATTTGTCCTTTTTACCCGGGATGGACGAAAAGGTTTGAGATGTCCCGGTTGGGAGATAGTCCATGTAAGGTGGTCTAGTATTTTAGGAAAATGGGACGGGAGCATTCTGAATCAACATTTTGGTGGTTACTTCACAAAACGACCGATTTTTTGCGCTCGAAAAATGGAAAAGGGCTTTTCCGTGCGACAAAAAGGAAAACTTCCTCCTGCAACATTGTTCTCCATACCAATTTCCACATGCATGCATAATATGGGCACAACATCACAAACTATGCCGTGATCCAGCACATAACATCGGTCATTTGGACCGAAAGCCATGAATCCTCGAACATGATAGGTCATTTTGTGAAGGTTTTTTTGAGACATGATCAATATACCAAGTCTGGTATTTTTCCTTTCAACTATGTCACATAATATGACACCACGCGAAGGATTTTAATTGTTCGGATTTTTTTTGAATTTTTATGCCCGTTTTGAATTTTTTGAATTTCTAACTATGGTGGAACCATTGTGCATGAAGATAGGGGACGAGCATCGTTAGAACTTGCATTGGATCTCTGAAGAAACCACATATTGCGAGTCTAAAAATGATTTTTCAAAAATCACGAGGCGATAGATCATATGCGTAGTATAAAAGCGGACCCACTTCCTACGATTCAAGACATTTGTCCTTTTTATCCGGGATGGACGAAAAGGTTTGAGATGTCCCGGTTGGGAGATAGTCCATGTAAGGTGGTCTAGTAATTTAGGAAGATGGGAAGGTATCATTATGAAACAGCATTTTGGTGGTTACTTCACAAAACGACCGATTTTTTGCGCTCGGAAAATGGAAAAGGGTTTTTCCGTGCGACAAAAATGAAAACTTGCTCCTGGAACGTTGTTCTCCATACCAATTTCCACATGCATGCATAATATGGGCACAACATCACAAACTATGCCGTGATTCAGCACATAACATCGGTCATTTGTACCGAAAGCCATGAAATCTCGAAAATGATAGGTCATTTTGTGAAGGTTTTTTCGAGACATGATCAATATACCAAGTATTGTATTTTTCCTTTCAACTATGTCACATAATATGACACCACGCGAAGGATTTTCATTGTTTGGATTTTTTTTGAATATCTTATGCCCGTTTTGAATTTTTTGAATTTCTAACTATGGTCGAACCGGCGTCGTTAGAACTTGCATTGGATCTCTGAAGAAATCACTTATTGCGAGTCTAAAAATGATTTTTTCAAAAAATCACGGGCGATAGATCATGTACCTGTAGTACAAACCGGACCCACTTCCTACCGATTCGGCATATATTTGTCCTTTTTACCCGGGATGGAAGAAAAGGTTTGAGATTTCCTGGTTGGGATATAGTCCATGTAAGGTGGTCTAGTACTTTAGGAAAATGGGACGGTAGCATTCTGAAACAGCATTTTGGTGGTTACTTCACAAAACAACCCGTTTTTTGCGCTCGGAAAATGGAAAAGGGATTTTGCGTGCGACAAAAAGGAAAACTTCCTCCTGCAACATTGTTCTCCATACCAATGTCCACATGCATGCATAATATGGGCACAACATTACAAACTATGCCGTGATTGACATCGGTCATTTGAGAAAGCCATTGGTCATGAAACGAACATGATAGCTCCATTGTCAGGTTTGA